>JABJVR010000033.1:3044433-3060040 GCA_025773905.1 Chitala chitala | reverse complement strand
CCTGTACAGTACTGGTGTAGCTCAGCGTGCCCTCTCCATCATGTGTACTCTGGCCTGTACAGTACTGGTGTAGCTCATTGTGCCCTCTCCATCATGTGTACTCTGGCCTGTACAGTACTGGTGTAGGTCAGCGTGCCCTCTCCATCTTCCTGATCCCCAGGAAGATGCAGCCCGGCCCGCGCCCTCACAAAGCTCATTCCCACAGCTTCAATTCAAACAGTGGCACGAAGAACGTATTGATATAAACTGAGGCAGTAATGCCTGCACTCTCCCGTGTGTACATTTGTGTGCATGTGTGTTTGTGTGTATGCGCTCGCACACACACGCTCGCACACGAGGATGTTCTTGGCGATTGCTGGCGTGGACAGACACTCATGCTTTTAGGAAAGTAGCTTCGCTCACCGGAACGCTCACATCATCATAAAAACTCCAGGCTAGCGCCCATCGCATAGTGCGGCCCTGGCAGAACTCCGTGTGGGTCACTTTGGGCACCTGTCAACAGAAGCACACTCGGGACTAATGGTGTAACAGTACCATCACATTACTTACACTTAACAGACAAAGTAATGGGCAGCAGTGTGTTTGGGTTATCAAACAATGACAACTCGCTGTTAGTCTCCGAGGACAAGAGAATGGTCTGAACACTGTCAGTGCTTCGTCCCTTTGTACATACCCCTTGTTTTCTTAGCTCATCCTTCAAAGGTGCCAAGCTGCATTTCTTTCCCAGCATGCAACTGTACCACCTGCAGATGACATACACATGGCAGAACAGGTACACAGGCCAGCAGAAGGAGCTGTGGTTTAGGAACTGACACAGTATCCAAAAGAAGGTGATGGTGTTGAGAAACAGTGACACCTGCCCTTCCTGCACAATAATGACTGCTGTGCACACCTCCGCATCACAGGGAGATCTCCATCTCGCACAGTCACATCAACATCACAGGCAGGTTTCCATCTTGCACAGTCACATCAGCATCACAGGCAGGTCTCCATCCCGCTCAGTCACATCAACATCACAGGCAGGTCTCCATCCCGCTCAGTCACATCAACATCACAGGCAGGTCTCCATCCCGCACAGTCACATCAACATCACAGGCAGGTCTCCATCTCGCACAGTCACATCAACATCACAGGCAGGTCTCCATCCCGCACAGTCACATCAACATCACAGGCAGGTCTCCATCCCGCTCAGTCACATCAACATCACAGGCAGGTCTCCATCCAGCACACTCACCTCAACCTCCTCTTCAGCTGCATGCTGTCATGGATGATCCTCTTCACAAACTCCAGCTCACCTCCCTCTGCCATGATCTCTGTGACCCCCCCAGTGTTCACAGAGCTGGGCGGAGGTCGGCGTGAGTTCCTGGAGTTCACTCCCTGAGGAGCCAGCGATACACTACATTGACACATTCACACTACATAACAGAAGTATAGCACACGCAGTATATGTAGTGAGTAAAGAGAATGTTAGCAAACGCTGCACTGACCTGTAACAAACATCACACACATGGAGATGGGTGCTACATAAAAGCAAACTTTATCAATGTCGGTGTGCACATGTTAACAAGAGGGAGAAACTGTACACCTTGGCCTCCAGCTGGTTGGCAAAGAAGGGTGGGTTGCACATGCAGAAGTCATATATCAGGGCTGACTCCTCCTTCAGGGCATCCATGAGAAGGGTCTTCTGAGGAACCTTCACCACTAAGTGAAGAACAACAGTTGGGTCAGAGGAACACATTGGAAATTAAAGCTTACAATAAAGGCAATGAGCAAAGTTCTTTTATCTGTGTTAAACATCAGCAGGACTTCAGCAGTACACTAAAACTACATGCGCTTCAAAGAAAGGAACTCCAGAAAGCCATTGATGATATAAGAGAATTAACCTTTGATGAGGTCCGAAAGGCCATTTCGCTCCACATTCTTCTTGGCATAGTTATAACAGATGTCGTCTACCTCAGTAGCCAGGAAAAACCAACCATTCATGGTAGCTCCAAGAAGGGGGTAGATGCAAGAAGCGCCAGTTCCTTCAAACAAAGTACAGGGACGTACCCAGTGAACAGCACAGGGCCACACAGACGCTTAATAATCAGCCATAGCCACACAAGTACATACTCAGAATCTATAACAGTTAAACATGATCAGTCAGGAAGACACTAGTGAACACACTTATTTAAGACAGAAAACACAGCTCTGAGACACACCAATATCAATGCCCTTGCAGGGACCTTCTCCAGTATGACCAATGAGGTCCTCCACCCAGTGAATATAGTTGAGCCTTAGGGGAACAGTGGGGATGAGGCGCTCCAGTGGGATCTCAATGCTCAGCCCAAAGTCCTCCTTCAGCATCGTGCAAGTCAGTGCCCGCACTGCCTCTGGGTCCTTAAAGTTCAGCCTGAAGGAGACAGATGACAGTGTACCCTTATTCTTCATGAGTCAACCTGAAATTCTCCCAGCAATTACAAAAATACTAAAACAACTACAACATACGTTGTGAAGTTTTGCACATGCTGTCACTAGAACCACTTTTCGAACTTCCTTTCCATTAAAAAGGCATCACTGAGAACAGTCTGAGTGGATGACCAGCCTCAGGCTATATTTAGAAGAGCAATCTGTGTTTCCACGGAGAACCTTCTAGCAGGCAGTAGCATCACTTATGCTCTATTTCCATGGAAACCATCATGCAGGAGAAAAACAATGGATATATGGAGGGTGTAAAAATTATTGGTAAAGGGAGCGTTAGAAGAAATCAGGAGATGACATTTTATAAGATGAGCGGAACCAGTACTGTTGCTCAGAAGACACTGCAAGACTGCAAGAGCAGATGAAGACCTTAGAGCCGGCTGAGCTTTCTGTGCAGTTATAATGACATGTCCCACCCCTGGCCAGGGCCACGGGAACACCTCCCACCCCTGGCCAGGGCCACGGGAACACCTCCCACCCCTGGCCAGGGCCACGGGAACACCTCGCACCACATGGCAGAGCCATGGGAACAATGTCCACCACACCTGAGCTGTTCTGCATTCACCTGCTCACACACATCTCTGCTTTACTGACCATGCTATTTACAGGCCATAAAAATATTTAGATTTTCATACATTTAATGTGATCTTAGCTCAACCTGTAAATATATTTCCACTGGTGACATTTAAGATGTGGCATGGACATCTACAAAGAACCTATTTGTCTGCTTTCCTCTTAACAAGCATCTTTGTAACGACTTTCCACAAATTTCTCACCTTTTAATGCAAATAAACCTTTTAGATAAGTACATTTCCATAAATAATGTTTTTCTGCCAAACTCCAAAAACAACAGTATCTCAGCTCTTTGAGCTCAAACCTGAAAAGCTGTACAACTCGGCCAATTAAAAAAAAAAAGTAAGAAAAAAAGTAAGATATTTCAGTTGAATGGCAAACATTAAGTTGTAAAAACAAACAGCCTTATTTTGCACCTGTTTTAAGGTACAAATGCAGTTAGTCTGAGACTAATTTCTAAGAAATAATCCTGCTCACTTGGTCTGTTACAGTGGTGTCAGAAGTGGGATGAGATTGCTTCAGCTGAGATAGGTTGACGTTGAAGTGGGAGCAATGAGGGTGTTAATGTAGTGACTGGACTGAGGGTGCCAGGGGACGTCAAACAGGTGTCGTTGCTCCCCGAAAAGCACACCACACAGGGGGGTTAACCCCCTGAGCCAAAGACTTTAGTCTTTAGCTCTGGGAGCCAATTGATCTCTTGTCCCGATCCTTGGGGGCAACATCATCATCAATGCAGTTGACCTGTTGCCACAGGCAGTGTTTGCTACACTACCCTCCTTGTTGCACTGACATCAACCTCATTCTATCTCATCCCGCTTCTGACACCAATGTAACAGACCGAGGGAGCAGGCCAGTTTCGAACCTGGGTCATTGCTGCCCACGCAGCACATCAGACACAAGGATTAGCCCACTAAACCAAAGACTCAAGACACTCAGTGCTAGCCCCCCGGGCGCTGCATGTGGCTGGCTGCCCACTGCTCCCCTCAGGGGATGGGTTAAATGCAAAGAAGTAATATCCCTCTGGAATTACTAAAGTACTATAACATTTTAAATAATATGTAATTTTTTTTTTATTAATTGGGGCAAATCTGCTGACCTGGTACTCAGACACCTTCACAGAAAAACAAAAACTGTCACTAAGATCGAGTCTCACGTGACAAGGTAAAAAACTCATCTTTGCACAAATATTCAGTAGATGCGCTTACTTTATCCATTTATATTCCTAACAACACTGCTGCAACCAATGCACAAAGCCGTATTTTCTTTTAAACCGAGTGTTGAATATTAAAGAAGATGATAATGATTAAGATGAGTACTTTGACAACACTATGGCGGTTCTCACCCGACCCGGCCCGTTAGGCTGGTGTGAACATGTTGCTTAAAGTCAGGGTACTTGGAGGCCAGGTATGCGAAATCAGGAGGCCTGTCTTTGTACCGGTTCCTTGGGTGCATGGATTTATTCAGAGCCATCCTGCAGAGATCACAGCGTGAGGAATTAAGCAGGACCGATACCACAAAATAATGCTGGCAGCTCCTACACACCATAAGCATGTTTAATGAAGTGTCTCCCTGACCAAGTCGTACTGGTTATAACGCTGCTGTCCAACACACACAAACACAGGGACGGCTGTATTCATCAACAGTGATCACGTTTTACACAACTCAGCAACTGTCCATGTGCAAATACTTCTAGTCATACTTTGACAGCTTCGTGTCGATATAATGTATTATGCAGCCATGAACAAACCGCATCAAAATATTTGCTGATTATTATGAGTAGAAATTAACACATTTATACTTCAGTAAAATCGCTAACTTCACTTCTAGCTAATTTGGTTTTACCTAGAAAGATTTTTCGTTTACTTACAAAAAAATAAATTGCTAGTCAACAAGCCCTACGTTACAATCACATTTGATGTTTTTATCGTTTAAAGTATTTCTACGAGCGTAACTGAATTAGGTTTTATCGGTATGTATTAAAATAAATTATTTAAAATATTCAAAAGTAATCATTATGCACTGTAAAGTAGTAACATTAAAATAAGTTTAAGCGCGTACCTACAGAATCGCTGATGTCGTCACAAATCCGCGACGCTCACAAGTGTGACGTAATCGTACAGCGGAGCGCGCACGTGAGAGCTCTACCGCTGTAAATTTTACAGTCTGAAAGTTAAGGATGTTAAAGCGAATGTGGCACGTATTTTTGCAAGAGTCGACAAACTTTCCAATACAAGTCCAGACTGTCTTCTGGAGGTGGAAGAAGATTAATTGTCATCTCTGCGGATATAGATAGATGAGATGTATACTCGGAAGGTTCTGGGTGCGTTTATTAAATCTAGTAAGATGGCTAGAGGAAGGAGAACTGAAGTCGTAATACTTTTTAATTTGGAGACGCAGAATGCTATACATAGTGGTATTCACAGATTAGAGATTGACGGTGTTATTACACACAGCCATAATGCCATTGCCAGCTATTTTAGTAGTTTTTTTAATTTATTTTTTTAGTTGGACGCGTTTTTCTCAGTCCCCGCAGTATTGAATTCCCTTACTGTAAAATCTGGAAGTAAGGACGAACAGATCATCTGCGATACAGTAATTTCTTCTCAAGGAAGTTAGGAACTTTATCAGCATGCTGTAGAATAATAAATCCACAGGGACTGACGGAATAACTGCTTCTTGTTAGAGGCCTTTTAAGAGAGTACTGTATTGCCAAGGGCTGCTTGCCTCCCTCACTGGCCCCGGGTTTGATCACTTTGATTCCAAAATCAAACAGATACCCTAGTTCTCGAAAACTGCCCTGCATGTTTAACAACGACTATAAGGTACTTGCATGAATTATTTCCACTAGACTGAAAAGTGTTCTGGATTCTATCATTGGAGAAACGCAATCCGGCTTTATGAAGAACAGATGCATTACGAACAATGTATAGCTGGTTTTGCACGTTATGGATTATTCAGACATTATAAACGATAATGGTTTATTCGGTTTTTAGACTTTTATAAGGCTTTTGACACGGTAGAACATCAGTTTATTTTCCATTCCTTGACTAAATTCAGTTTTGGTAACTACTTCTCTACTCTTATCAAGAAGCTATGCAAGAACGGCAGTGGCTCAGTCAGCCTGCTTAAGGGGACCTCTCCGAGATTTTATATATTTACAGGTATTAGACAAGGTTGCCTGGCCTCCCCATATCTTTTTTTACTGGTTTTTTCACGTGATTCTGCTCTGTGCTTATAAAGTTCTGCACACTGCATGTTGTAAATTTAAAGGCGGCTTACTCCATGTTTTGAGCAAGGACAATAGAATTGGTTGGGGTACAGATAATGACAGGACCCAGTGGACCTTTCATTTAACTGATAGCTTCATAATTTGGGGGGTAAAATTTTTCATGAAAGATATCCTGAAGATTCTTCCAATCCAAGCACCACACCAGCATATTATCAGGTTGCCCACAACAGACTGAACACGCACCAGTGACCTGAACACCCACCCGTGAAGAAGCCTATGAAACGGGACAATTCAGCAGTGAAATCCTTTATTATATAATTGCATCGTCATGAAAAGGCTAATTAAAACAATATTTGCTTATGTTTTGTATTCTGAAATTTTCTTAAACATTCAATCGGACAGGACTGAACTAAGAGCAGGGGGTGTCTGCGTTAAACACATCCTGTGCAACTCCACCTGAACCACGAGCCACATCTAAGAGAAGCATGAAGAGCAGCGTCCATGATGGGGATTCACTCCAGTCCATCTCACTGTTCTCAACTTGGATTAGAATGAGCCAGGGGGAGGGGTGAAAAGGGACAGGGGGGTAACACAAAACTGTCAGTCCAAAAGTCATTGTTCAGTTAGCAAGCGTCGGTGGAACCGTGTGCTGGCATCAGCATTCTGCTTCTGATCTCCCCCCTCCCCACCTTCAACCATTTTTCTATAAAAAAAAAAAAATTGCCAAATGGGGGTGGGTATATGATTGAATGAGTTCTGTGGTATCATCTCCAAAGAAACAAAGTGCACTTTATTTTTAAATTCTGTACATTAACATTTCATTCCAACCCCGAGGAATGTCGTCACCATTATGCCTCTGTCCTGCCCCTCACAAGCAGATGCTAACATTGTGGGGGGAGGGCAGGGGGTCTTCATAACCCTTTTCATGGGCCAACAGTTTCTGGGCAGAGTGGCCCTTTGTCGGGGGGTGGCAGGCTACACACCCAGGTTGGTCTGCCACCCTCTGGGTCTTCAGCTACAGGACACAGTTGCCTGGACACACAGACCTGCCAGTTTGCTGCTTAACAATCAAAGCAGTTCTTTGACTAATGGAGGAAGTGTTGGGGCAGGTGCACCTAAAGGTAGAGGCAGGAGGTTTAAAGAATCAATCAGCATCAGAGGTGAAATTCTGAAATAGGTTACAGATTCAGTTGGAGTACATCGCTTTGATATTGTAATGCAACCCTTAGCACCACCTACCACTAGACCCAGACTCAGTAGAGCAACAGAACTTCCCCACCACCAGAACCCCATATCCTGTTCGATAAGTTGTTCTTGTACCATGAGAAGAGAATAAAGACCCCTCTCCCTCATCACTGCTCTGTGGAAACATACCCACACATTAATGCACATGTTCCCACAACTCGGTGCAGAAGACGTGTTTCACTGCTACTGGTTATTCCAGAACTGACAGCCAGACTGCGGCTGTCTTGTGTTCTAGTACTACATGTCTGTTCTGAGCCAGCGGACAACAATAGCAGAGGCAAATGACACAAGAAAAAAAGTGACACATAAGGACACAGTCATTAAATGAGCATTTTAGTCCTACTTCTTAACGACCCAGTCCCTGTGTGTGGCTGGCCTTTAAGGTCAGACAATCCGTTTACCCGTGCTCTTAACCCTAAGGAACTTTTAGACAACATTATGCAAATTTACAGTATACAATTTTTGATTCACCATGCAAGAATACTTTTGTGTTTAACATTTAATAGCTCAGTCTACATCCAGAATAATTTACATAAAAGGACGATGGTTATTTAAACGGCGCTTGATGGGTAGTAACCATGGTAACTGAGTGCATCCAGGAGGTCAAGATGAAAGGGGGGGGGGGTCTGATGTGGAGGGGCGAGGGCTGGCAGGTAGAATCAGCGGCACTCCCACACCTTGACTGTCTGATCCACACTGCCAGACACTACGTAGGGAGCGGTCTTGTGGAAATCTGGAGAGAGAGTGAGGGGTGGTGGGTCATATGACTGCAGCAGCACTACAAAGCACTACATTCTTGTCACAGCCTCATTTAGCCCTTGACAACACTAAGGTGTGTGAGACAGGCGCGCCGCCCAGCACTGTTCTCAGAACCCCAGAGGCCCCGCTGCTCCTGGCTGGACTGCTGCCACTCACCCAGAGAGGTAACGAAGTGTTCGTGGGCGCTCAGCGTCTTCATGCACCGCTTGTTCTTGTAGTCCCAGATGCGCAGCGTCTTGTCATCTGCGCAGGACACAATAAACCTTCCACCAGGATGGAACATCACACCGCGAACCCAGTTGTCATGGCCGACCTGCGAGATGGCACAGACAGCCACGTGTTGACGTGTGGGCACAGAAGCGGCTGAGCATGGCTGAACACGGCACACCCCCTCACCAGCGTCATGAGGCACATGCCAGTGCTCACGTCCCACATCTTGATCGTCTTGTCCCGGGATCCTGACAGGAGGAACGGGCCGGGTTTACCACTCTTCTTAGTCTGGGGGTTGGAGAGAGACCAGTTAAAATAAAAAAAAAAAAACACCCGGTGCTCGCTGCTAACAGTGTGCCCTCCCACCCTCTTGGGAGCCACCAGACTTGGGATGCAGCCCACAGAAACCTGGGTCCTTTAGACTGGAGGCAACTTACAGCAAAGAGGCTAGGTTAGCACCAGGGACAGCCACTGAAATGTGTACACTCAGATGTGGAAGAGACGGACAGTACACAATCTCCACACAGCCAAGCCGAAGTACAACGCAGGCAACAAACCTCACATGTACAGTGAGGAACTGCAGGAAACACACAGCAGGAGCACCTCCTCACTACATGCCCAGGAGAATGGAAAAATCCAGAGCCCATCGTGTGAGAGGTAACAACAAAGGAGCCCTAGCCTTATAGGTGTGGTGAAAATCCATTAACACACAACTGTCCAGTCAAGCCAGATAAAGGCTTGCAGGAAAACAACCTCAAAACATCATAAAGCCCCACAACCACAAGCATGAAGGGTCTGTCTCTTGAGCGAGCAAGAACAACCATCACAGCCTGAACTAAAAATAAATGTACACTATTGTAAAATAAAGATTCAGGAAAGATGTTATACACCACATCGACAATTCCTGTTGCACAATGGGTGTGTCTGCGGTGATTCTGGCTGTTGGGGGTAGGGCTTCAGTTAACCTCTGACCTCTGAGCCCGTCGCTTCCAGGATGGTGGAGTGGGCGCTCTCAGGGGCCCAGGAGATGCATTCCACCACGTGCTCGTGTTCCCGCAGCTCCGCCTTGCACTCCTTGGTGGCGGTGACCCACACGCGCACCGTCTGGTCGTTGGAGCTGCTGGCGATGAGGGAGCCGTCCTGGTTGGGCCTCACCATGCGCACCCACTCTCTGTGGCCCACGAACGTCTTCACACAGTACCTGAGTGCAACAAGTTTACGAATAACCAGAAGGAAGTCAGAGCTACACAGGTGCACACAGAGGTCCTGCTCTACGGTCCTGCGTCCACTGCTATAAGTGCACCACAGAACAGCGTCCACTGCTATAAGTGCACTACAGAACAGCATCCACTGCTATAAGTGCACTACAGAACAGCGTCCACTGCTATAAGTGCACTACAGAACAGCGTCCACTCCTATAAGTGCACTACAGAACAGCGTCCACTCCTATAAGTGCACGAGGACACAAACTGCTTTTCATGCAAGTAACAAATCACTGGAACCACACTGCTGATTCCCTGTGGACTCAAGATCTTTACCTCAACCTGCCAGTCATACCACAACTAGACAGAAAAATATTTTATTACAATTTGATCAATTCAATACAGTGTAGATTTGGATGATTTCATCGATAAAATTGATTTAATTTACAGGCCAATGTTTTCCTGTGCACAGTCAGATTACAGTTGTGTCACAAAAGCAGCCCGTGACGGCACTAGTCCTGGAGCCTCTCTGTGTGCAGGTGGGCGGTGGCTGGTTGGGAGGGAGGCAACGTGCCACAGGTACGGTGGTGTCACTCACCCAGTGGACACCTCCCACATTTTGATGGTCTTATCCCTAGAAGCAGAGATGATGTGGTCTCCGTTGGGCATGATGGCTACAGATGACACGTTGTGGTCATGGCCTGCAGCGGGGGCGGGGGGGTTGTGGTGAGAAGGCAAGGAGTTCTCTAAGGAGGCTCTTTAACTGCCTGTCCCCAGATGAAATGAAGCACCCTCCCCTAAACACAACATAATGACAGGCCAGTCTTCCACATGGGAGAGATCAGCAGTTGGCTGTAGGTTACCTTGCACCACCCACCAAGGGGATCTTACTTTGGCAAGAAAGAATATTGAGCACCAAGTGTTAATAATGTTAATCTCCACCCCTCAGGTCACATAGCAGCCCATCTGATTCCATTACTGAGATATTAGGAAAACAGGGCATTAAAAAAACTAAACAGGTAACAGCCAAACTAAACGTATCATTAATCTCGTTATGAGAAGTGGGCCATGAACATTGCTTCAAACTAAAACAAACCGAACAACTCCGATTCCACCATGCATGGTGCGGATGCACTCAAAGCCCTCCCAACACACTTTTCTCTGGACATGCACACCCAGTGCCCACCCGGAGCCCCCCCCAGCCCTCACCATGCATGGTGCGGATGCACTCAAAGCCCTGGAAGTCCCACAGCTTGATGGTCATGTCGGCGGAGCAGGAGGCCAGCAGCTTTCCCGTGTGGTCAAACGAGATGTCCTGCACAGAGTCTGTGTGGCCTTTGAGCGTACGCTCAAAGTCCCCCGTCTCGTAGTCCCAAACCTGGCAGGAAGGCGACAAGCATAGGTTTCAGTGCCAGGGGTTAGTGGTGCCAGCCCATTATCCCTGCCCATCGCTGGCTTTAAGATAAGCCTCTGCTCATCCAGGACACCTGGTGCTCACCATCATGTGAACACGCAGAAGTGGGACAGATCAGCACGTTCACTGTCCCTTAGGACAGGTGTTAGACCTTGTCATAGCGATGCTTCAGCTCAGAGTGCACTGTTTTATTCCAGCATAAAAACACCACCACACCCAGCAGTAGAAACAGTTTTCAGCTCAATGCACCATTTCTCTAAAAGCCTCGAGTTAGAGTCAGCTCCTTCCACTGATGTTCACATGAGCTTGGGTAGCTGGACTACAGTAAGACACTCATCCTCAAGTCCACGATGAAGAGTCACAAGGACAACATCAAGGGGTGCCAATCAAATCAAGCGAGACTCCCAAGTATGGGGGGGGAACCAAGCAAAGACTTAGGTTCTTATCATCGCTAGGCAGCAGTGGGGGACGACATGAATGCACAGAGATAATTATAAAGCTCCTGCTCAACACGATTTCGAGTGCAGTACAAAAGGAACACCAAAGTTACGCATGCGCTGCTGAAATGAAACAGTTTGCAAATTAAGGCTAAATTTGAAAACATTTCAGATTTATTCTTTCATGATAAATGAGCCATTGTATTACAAACATTACGGCTTTTCTGGACTAAACCACATGATGCCCTGCTGTGACGAACATTAAAGATGCAACTGGGAAAACAAAAGGGTGCGGAAATCACTTAATTCCTTGGATTTTATTGAAAAGGAGGGAGACACTCTCTGGCGTGGGAAACAGCAGGTTAATGAAAGGAGCACTGACAGTTAATGAGGGGACAGGCGAAGGGAGGCTCACATGGCTGTCAGCACGCACCTTTATGGTGGCGTCCTCAGAGGCAGAGACCATGACACTGAAGACAGGGTGGAAAATGACCCGGGTCACAGGGCTCCTGTGGCCACTCAGGGCATATTTCTCCGGGGGCCGGGGAATCCACTCCTTGGGATCCCTCTTCTGGCTCACAGGCACCCCCAAGGTGATTTCCTCCTTGGCCTCGTTTAGTTTTGATTCCAGCTCCATTACCTGGAGGGGACACCAAGATGTTGTATGACAGAAGAAATGCCCCCTAGCTAATTATGTGTATGCATGTATGCTCTGAAGCATAAGGCACAAAGAGCTCTTGTTGCAAACTACAAACCTTCTTTTGTAACCTGATGACTGAAGTCCACTTCTTCTCCAAGAGACCAGCATATTTTTTGTCCAACTCTTCATTCTGCCCACATAAATCACAAAGAAAGCAGTGAAATCCCAGCAGAAACACACAAAGCTCAGGGGGAAAGGGGCAGCCAAAATTCACTGGGGCCTGACACAGGGCCAAGAGGCACCTCTACAATCAGTACCCAAGTCCTTTCCATGGCATAATTAGACTGTCTAATCTGAAGCGTCAAGGTGTTTAAAAAAAAAAAAAAAAAAAACCCTGACACGGGATGTTTGGGGCAAAATGTCAGCATTTAGGAAAAAAAGAAAAAAAAAAATCACTGCATCTCAGATATGGATAGCTAAAAGTTGAGCTCTTGCTTTATTAGAAAGAAAAAGATAAGGGTGACACAGGACCCACACTAAAAAGGGAAACATATCTGATACATTCTCATACATATAATAAGGCAAACATTTACAATATGCACACACAGGCAGTGTGCGAAATTATAGACGTCCGATTGTCATGGACGATGAAATTTAAACCTCGGACTAGTACTTGTATCTTCTCCCCGGTCCGATTGGACTAGCATTTACAAGAACTAATTTGAACTACTGATTAAATACACATGGAGTTTGTCAGTCGAAACGATGTGATACGATGGCTGCCAATTTGTTTCCTCACGCTCCATAGTTTGTCGAGCCTCAAGCTTTATTTTTACTTTTATGTTAAATTTACTGTAATAAATGTTCCATATTTCTTAATCTACTTTTAGTATTTTATTCTATTATCTGATCCTATAAGTCTCAGTCTAATGACAACATTTTATGCTCTGAAATATTTGGGCAAGTATACGGTTATTTGGACTAGTAAAATCTTTGAGCCACTAGTCCTTAGGACTAGTGTTTCAAAAAAATTTAATCAAGCACACTGACAGGAAATCCCCTTTTCAACTGTAATTATTTTAAAGAGGGTAACTGGCAGGGAAATTCAGGTCCTTTCAAACTCTCCATTTCAACTGCAAGCACAAAAATCAATACTGAGAGAGGACAAATGATGAGATGTCCCAATAATGTCCAACCTTACCATGTCCAGCTCTGCTTCCTTCTTAAACACCGAGTACGCTTCCTCATATCCATTAGAACGGAGGTAATCGGCGATCGCTCGGTTTCTGCATTAAAAGAAAGGGGTCAGGTTTTGTCACGCACGCTCTAAAACGGCACGAGAGGAAGAAACTCTGACATGCCGACAGGTACATATCTGACCACTGCAGCACAAAAGGTCCCACAAAATCAATCTCACGGCTAAAACCCACAGAGAGGAGTCTGCCACACATCAACCCACAGCACTGCCACAGACAGCATCATCATTCAATACAGAACTGGTGCTCACTAAAAGATCTTCAAAGGACAAGCATCTCCCCAGCCAAAGAATTATAGTGTTTAATTTAGCTTAGCCCTTTGGGTTTAAAAGTATATAAAATAAAAGGAAATAATTGCAAGAGGACAAAAGGTGAGAATCATGTGATGTCTGGGGACGGTGACCTAAGAACCTCACGCCCAGAAAAATTGTGAAACGGCTACATTGCCAAGCTGCTAACATTCAGCAACAAGCAGTACAGAAGCAGAACGGATCAGAAATAGCCACTCAGGCTGTATCAGAGATGCCCATGTGGCAGCAGAGCAGATCAAAAACACACCCTGACTGGCTATCATAGGAGTCCAATTGGCCCACAGGTAAATGACTAACAGCCATAATTCAGATTCAGACAACTTTATTTATCCCAGAGGGGCAATTCTGTTTTACAGTTTACCAGTCCACAACAAACAACACAAAACACACACACATACAAGTATGATGAGCAATACTAAACAAAACAAGTCAGTGTAGGAAAAAAAATGGTTTTATTTTTACCAACAAGATTCGTGGCAGATGCCCTCCCTTGAAGACCATACTATAGTGATGACAGAAACTAACAGAAGGTGCTGAATGTTACTTGACTAAAAACATTCGACAAATACTGCTCGAAACTCCTTTATTTGGCAACGGCCATCTTCACAACTACAACATCACGTTCTCTCCCACAACATCCGGTATTCACATAATAAGAGTACTGCACTTCCTCCACTCTAACCGTATTCAGACTAATATAGGTAATTATGTTAACACAAAAACAACATGAAGACCATAAAATATAAAGTGCATCATAAACAATAATGCAGAATACAAGCTAACACTGAACACAGGGCAGAGGTCAGCGCAGCATGCCTTTGGCAGGCCGTGGGCTGGCAGAACAGCACTCCCTCACCTTCCAGCTGTGCTGAATACCTCCTTAAAATACCCAGGGTACAAACTGCATCAGTGAGTCCAACTACGCAAACATAATGCATGTCGGCACTCTCTGTTCTGGTTCCCATGGACACTGCAATCCTTAAGGGATGGCCACACAGAGGACTGGGCCCAAGGTGCCATGGAAACCTTGCAAAACAAACTCCTCCAGGAAATCTACCATTGCACTTGGCAAGATCCAAGAGAGAAGGAGAGAATTAAAAGAGAGCGAGAACTATTGAAAGGGAATGTCAGTAATGAAGGAACATCACAAGCTATCCACTGCTTACTTTTATTCCGTGACATCACCGCACATGACATCACTTGTCACGACATCACCGCACATGACAATAAAACACTGACGAAATTAAAACAGATTGATGCTACAGTTCAGAGCCACACACACTGATGTGCAATTAGGTGCAAAACACAATGTCTTTAGACAACAATTACAGGTCTCTTAGGAATCCCCCATATTCCATAAGAGCTTCCACAAACTCTGTCCAAAGAGGGGAACCATAAGCTGCCTGAAGCTGCAACCTGTCCCCTATTTTTCATGCTGCTCTTACATCAGTCCCCAGGAAGATTAAGACCACTTGTCCACCAGGTCAGCCACTCTTAACGACACTCTTGCACTGACAAAGGGAGCAGGAGTCAGAACATCTACATCCCAACAACACTCTGCCATTGTTCAGCCTATCCAAGTCTATCCAAGTGAGTTGTGTAGTGATACACCCTGCAGGATAAATATGGGATCCCTCACCAATTCTGTAGTGATACCAGTCTGCAGGATAAATATGGGATCCCTCACCAATTCTGTAGTGATACCAGTCTGCAGGATAAATACGTGGTCCCTCACCAATTCTGTAATGATACCAGTCTGCAGGATAAATACGTGGTCCCTCACCAATTCTGTAGTGATACCAGTCTGCAGGATAAATACGTGGTCCCTCACCAATTCTGTAGTGATACCAGTCTGCAGGATAAATACGTGG
>JABJVR010000033.1:3028015-3042629 GCA_025773905.1 Chitala chitala | reverse complement strand
TCTAATTCATCCCAAAGGTGTTCTGTCAGGCTAAGGTCAGGACTCTGTGCAGGCCAGTCAAGTTCCACTCCAAACTTGCTCATCCATGTCTTTATGGACCTTGCTTTGTGCACTGGTGCACAGTCATGTTGGAACAGGAAGGGTCCATCCCCAAACTGTTCCCACAAAGCTGGGAGCATGAAATTGTCCAAAATGTCTTGGTATGCTGACGTCTTAAGAGTTCCCTTCACTGGAACTAAGGGGCCAAGCCCAACCCCCGAGAAACAGCCCCACACCATAATCCCCCCTCCACCACACTTTATGCTTGGCACAATGTAGTCAGGCAAGTACTGTTCTCCTGGCAACCACCAAACCCAGACACGTCTATCGGATTGTCAGACAGAAGCGTGATTTGTTGCTCCAGAGAACATGTCTCCACTGCTCTAGTGTCCAGTGGCAGTGTGCTTTACACCACTGCATCTGACACTTTGCATTGTACTTGATGATGCAAGGCTTGGATGCAGCTGCTCAGCCAGGGAAACCCATTCCATGAAGCTCTCTGTGCACTGTTGTTGTGCTAATCTGAAGGCCACACGAAGTTTGGAGGTCTGTAGCTATTGACTCTGCAGACAGTTGGCAACTTCTGTGAACTTCGCACTTCAGCATGCACTGACCCCGCTCTGTCATTTCACATAGCCTACCACTTCATGGCTGAGTTGCTGTTGTTCCCAGTTGCTTCCACTTTGTTATAATACCACTGACAGTTGACCGTGGAATATTTAGTAGCGGGGAAATTTCACAAATGGATTTACTGCACAGGTGGCAACCTATCACGTTACCACGCTTAGGATTCAGGCGATTGGATTCAGGTGTTCCAATGATTTGGAGGGGTGTCCCAATACTTATGGCAATATAGTGTACATACAAAGGAGGTGATGTGTTACCTAGCTACACTACATTTACTTTTTATTCATTTAGCAGACGCCTTTGTCCAAAGCGACTTACAGTGAATAACAGCACACGTGCATGTCACAAACGAGGCCAGACAGTATCAGAGAATCTAACTAACAGTAAGTGCTGTCCTATCATCAAAGTGCACACAATTAAGACAACCAATTGTCTCAAAGTCATACAAGTAAAGGATAAACAAAAAAAATGATGATGTAGGTCTTGAATTAGCTAGAAGAACATTTACAAACACCATTGCTACAATGGAAGCAAAGATTTCAGGTTAAGTTCTAAGGTGCTCCCTGAAGAGATGTCTTTAGTTGGTTACGGTTCAGCGACGATGAAGTCCTCAAAGCATGTGGAAGCAAGAATCACATCACAAGAGCAGGACGGACACATGGAGGCGGCATGCTGGTACTCACAGCTCATCACGTTGCCTCTGAGACAGCACCATGGCTGCTGTAGGGGGTGGGACACTGGCACAAGGCAGTCTCTCCGGTAGCCAATCAGCAATCAGTCTACAAGTTCGGGTCAGAAGCAAAGGATCCGCTGGACAGAGGAACGCCGCGTGTGTACAACGCGAGTCCCCTCTCCAAGTAGATATTTGAATGCAGTGTGGACGCTCAATCAGACTTTCCTTTCATCTAAGGAGAAAGAACGAGAAAAGCCAGTTATCAGAAGATGTAGAGCAGACTCAGGTCATGGAGACTGCAGGCCAGCTGGACAGGGCATTATTCACACATGTTCTACATGAAGCAACAGGACAAATGTTTGGGCTCCATCCAAGTGCTAACCCTAACCTCCGATAGTCACTCTACTCCTGGTAACATATCCCAAACACAGCTGCAGGAAACCTTACACGACCTCACACAAGCATGGCCACTAACTGGACTGACAGCCCATTTCACTCACCAGAACGCTCAAGCTCACCCTGGGGCACTGAGAACTAATTTCCACCATGTCATGTTGGATTTCATTGATTTTTAATCCGCAAAGTTGACTGTATCCAATTACGTCCACTACAATTTAGCCACAGATGTTAGCATTGCAGGCTAGCAGCCACCTTGGACTTGTGAAAAAAGCACCACAAATTCAAACCACTGGGAATTCCTTGAAATCTGAACTTGTGAAAAGACTGAAAACTAAGGAGTTCAGCGTAAAGTCAAGGAGAAGAGATGAGCAAAGATGCACAAGGAAGTCCTGAAGCACCACACGAGTGATGCCAAGAGCACACAGGAGGCAGTCCCAGTTCAATGGGTGGACTGGTACACTGGTATGTGCAAATGGTACAGGACACTTCTCCTGCTGCCAAACTCAAAGGCCCATTGTCACAGCTGGCCCGCACAGGAGGTGTGTCCTCAAGTCAGCCGACCAATCAGCAACAGGGCTTGTGGCTTCCCTGTTAGGGCAACCAAACAGCAACAAGAATGCAGTGAGGTGGTAGTCTGCGCAGTCTACACTACACACACAAATACAGAAGGGAGAGGCAGTTTAGTGTGTAAGCAGAATGGGCTACAGGAAACTTCAAATGGCAACAAAGCACTAAAACAAGCCCGCAGGTGCCATGCAACACTTACAGCAGGCAGCTTCGCAAAATGAAGAATGAAGGATGACAGAAGGGAAGAGAAATCAATTTAATTAAGTTCTTTCCAGCTAAAATTTGAAAAACCAGAAGGCAACAGAAGTGCCTGCAACTGGAGACAGACTTTCAGGGGAGAACACTTAAGAAGGCCAGGGAAGGGGGGGGACAACACACTCAGGGAGGCAAACAGCTACCAGAAGGCCATGAATGCCATGGAGACTGCTGGTACTTACTGGAAGAGGGGAAAAAAATTCACCTAACAGTTCACCACTAAATTCAGCAGAAGTGCTAAGAAGTGCTCTTGTCAACACTCATCCTGAGTTTGGAGGTGAACCTTATTAAAGATGGACACACTCAGAGGGCAACAGACAAAATGAGTGTGTCCAAAATGACTGTTGCTCAGCTGGTCCTGGTTTGTCACTGCCAAGACCAAACATTCGAGAGACAAAAGAGCCCCAGACACCACAGGGCAAAGAGCTGTAATGGTTTCAGTGCCATGTGCAACAGTCAATAGTGAGCACAGCCAATTCTTCATATGCAAGTCAGCCAAACAAACACGTTCTAAAGATAACAGCTCGTGTTTAACTCCAGCAGCAAACCCAGAGCCACAGGAAAGTGCTACCAGTACTCCTGCACAACCGTGTGACAGAGTCACTGAAATCTACCCCACTGTGACAGATGTCTGTGGCACCCTGGGGTATGGGCATGTCCCAGTGCAGCAGCCTGCCGCTTCCTGGGCCTCGGACAGCCAGCTGGGAGCTGCACATAACAGGACCCATCTGACAAAGTGTCGAACACATCACCATCAAAGAGCACAATGAAAGCGCACCCAACAGCGGCCGGGCAACAGTGTGCACCCTCACAAGCACGTAATCAACATGGCCGCACACAATAACACTGAAGAACAGACACTCAAACAGTGTGTGCTTGGCCTGGTGCTGTTCACAGTGTAGCACGAATCCTGTGACCCATATTCACACATCAGGAGAGTAAGAGCCGCCCAAGGGTAAAGTAACACGCTACCAGTAAACACTTCAAGAACACTGCAATTAAACTCCAACAAACCCAAGAGCTGAACTTCTAATATAGCAGAACACAAAGCTCAGTATACTACACAGCTCTGCCATGAAACCTGACAAGAATGACATGAACGTGGTTGTAGAGAAGACGAAAATTAAAGACTTTCTGAACAGAGACTGATTTAATGTAAAAATTGACTTGAGATCCACCCAGAGCAGCTCAGCACTTGGCTACATTTTACAGATGGATCCATTCGACATCCGATCAGTCTGAAGGACGCAGATCAAACAGCATTAAGGCCTGTTTTACCCCAGACCTCCGTCACCTGGGCTGATCAGACTCTGTGCCGGCACATTTTCACAAGACATTAAAACCTTACAATATAATTATAATTTATAATTTGTCATTTAGCAGACACTTTTATCCAAAGCGACTTACAACATTTCACATGCATGTTAGAATGAGCTAGCACAGGGTGTCTTGCTCAAGGACCCACCAGTTGGCTAGACTGTGATTCGAACCAGGAAACTTCAGCATCCCAGCCTGATGTCCTACCAATTGAGCTGCCTAGTTGCACAATATGTGCATTTAGCAAATATCTCAATTTCCGAGCCTGCAATCTGAGCCAGGCGGCACATGGAGAGTTTAGTGCTCTTGTCTTTCAGGATTTTAGGACTGCCCGCGTACAATCAGTCGGAGAGCCCTTTATTCGTGCCGCCTTCAGCGCCCCTGATGATGAGTGTCAGCGATCCATCCATTCATCCAGCACGAATTAACCAATACTCGGTCTTACAAGGGCTACGTGACGTCGCTCCACGTCTATGACAAACATCTCCTAGCTTCAGTTATGCAAACGATGAGTTCAAAGCAAAACATTACATTACAAAATATGACGCAGGAAAGTGAAAGGTGTCGTTTTCAAAGAGACAAACGCGCACACTACAATAGCGTCGGGGAAGGATCACATCTAACCCACTTTGCTAACCGTTCACATCGGCTTGCAAGGTTAAACAAACAGGCATCTGAAACAAACGGCATCCGACAGAAGCAGCACTCACTTGTAACGCGTTTCTACCGAAAACCCGCAAGTAGTCAGATCCACCCCTGTGGTAACTGGGGAACAATTTCAGCTTTTTTTTTCCCGATTCCCTCTGTGCGAGCGCTTAAGGAAGGGCTCCACCCTACATCGGCACAAAACACAAGCGCTCATGTCGTCAGTGAACACACGATCTGCACAGGGACGAAAAGGAGAACCTGCCATCAGCATCTCCGACACACCGCACACATTCTGCCACCCGCGCTGGCTGCTCCACCTGAATGCAGCGCAGCCTAACACACAGTCTGCTGTCTTAAGGGCGTAGAGCGCGGCCATCAGCCTCCGAGTGGGAGTGTGTGTAACACGCGCGCACACGCGCGCGCACCTGTAATCCCGAAGCATGGCCGTCCTGTCACATTTACCCAAACCGGACCCTGCGTCACCACCATTTCATTTCAGAAGCCAGCTCGACACAGCGTCCAGTAACACGCTTTTATACTTACTGCTACTCTGTTTCCGAGATTGCACAGGTTTCCTACAAGCATCACGGTAATTTACTTTCCGTACTCCGCCCATACATATATAAATTGTTAATTACTTAAGAAGGCGAATCAACATTAAGGCAAAAAGATGTCGGTCTTGCTTGGCCCCCCAATTAGCCGGGGGAGATAAGACCGAGCACTGAAGTTAATTCAAAATGCTAAATAATTTTAATTTCAAAACAAATTTTTATTATTACAGACACCAAATTAGACATCGCGTCGAACAGGATGAGTAACGGACAGGTGGGAGAGGGCAAAGCACAGGTTGGATTGACCCTCGTATAAAGAGCCGTGAGAACTAACCGCACCTTTCAACACGTGATCGATAACTAACCGACACGGTTAACTGAGTCAAAACGGCTAAATCATCATGAGCGCTGCAGAAACACCACTGTCAAGCATCACCAGTAATGAGGAGGAGAGACGAGCATGGCTGCATCAACATTCACCGTGTTTGTCAGGGGTCCTTCACGAAGCGAACAGCTGAGTAAGCAGGCCGTCTTACAGGATCAGAGTGACCGTTTACAAGTCGGCCCTTCAAACACAGCACACACACCACTCAGCAGCTCGCTCACACACTTCACATGAATGCTCTTGTGGTGATACACTGTTTCCCAAACCATCCGTTTACACAGAACTAAAACCGCAGCTGGAGAGGCTGCCCTCGGAGGGGAGCGGCTCTGGGTCCGAGCCCGGGTGCAGCGAACGGGCAGGGGCGAAAACACATGAAGGCGCCTGGAAGCTGCTCCGCCGTGACCCACATTAAACCAACGATATGGACACTAACTTAAACATCAGTCCAGGTACAAGCGTTTTTCTGGGCTGGGACCTGCAGTGAACCCTATTCTGCATCCCAACATCTGAACTCGTACACACTTCGCGCTTCGAAAAAGTGCAACATGAAAACAAACACGGCTAATGCGCCATACTGTCACCTGAGCCGGCTGGCACCGCTGGGAAGGAGCACACAAACCCGAAGTGTCACCTTATTCTGGACTATTCGCCGTTTTCGATCCAGCGGCCTGTCCGCCATTTTGAGACGCAGACAGGAGGCGCATTACGGCCACATCGTCATTTTCATCGCCTTCTATCCAAGCTTGAGTGCGTAACACGCTGCGGAAAACCGAGACGCCCTCACCTTCTCAGTGCGGCGGCTCTCCACGGCCACGTTTGTTCATGTAAAAGTGCGAGTGCACTCAGGTTCCCACTTTAACCTAACGAGCTTCAGCGACCGGCGACCGGCTCTGTCTCCTCCGCATTCGCCTTCGGACGCCTGTCGCGCGCACGGCCGCGCATTCGGGAGCATGACGCGGGAGCGCGCGCCCGTCCGCTTCAACAGCAGCAGCCAGTACGTACGTCACGCCGACCGGATGGGAGAGAAGTTCGCATGTCTGCGAGCACACGCGCGCGACGCTTCCTTGTCCACACCCAGATGCTGTGCTCAGGCTCGCGATTAAAGGCTTTTACATTGTAGATAAAATGTCATTGTTTATGTAGCTAGTCATTTCCACGGGGTTACTTTAACGGCGACATCAGTATTGAATAGAAACGACATATCCAAGCTAATTATGACCATGAGAACCTCTTTGAGTGTTTTGCAGGTAAATGTGTGCGGTCATGTCACCTTTGTCCACTAACTTTAAGGGAGATGTTCTCATGCGCACCTAAATCCCAGACATTTGTGCGTTCATCATTGGAAATCACAATTTCATATCGTGAAAAAAACTAAACATTTGAATGGAAAATGAAATTAAACAAGAAATTCGAATATTCAGACCTTCGCGGAAATTGTGACTTCCATTATAGATCTACTACAATACTACCAGTATCTTTTTAAATGAAATTATAAAATACATCCTGTATCAGTGACGAAGTCATCTGTTTATACTGAATTAGTTGTGCTGCGGATTGTTACAGCATCTCACAATCTTTTCTGGAAAGAAAAGACTCAACCATCAACATACAGGCGCTAACTTGTACATAAGTTTTCTATTTCTGATGCCTTGTTGACTCACATGCATAAATCGGTGGTTGAGTTTGAGATGATGATTTGTTACGTCATGTGCATTGCAACGGACTAAGGGACCAGGCGGGTTTCGAACCTGCATCGTAGTTGCCTTAGAGGCGCAGCAGACAAAAGGATTGGTCTGCAGAGAGCTCCTGTCTGCACACCCGGTGGTGACGTCATCGACCCGATACCACTCCTAGCACATGACATGACGTGACGTCATCCTAGGTATGGTCATTTGTGGCTATGATTGGTCAGTATGTAGATTCAGCCGAACTGGATGAACTACCTTTTTATACAGTTCAGATGTAATAAGTTATTCACATGACTGTTGTTTTATTTAATTGGGAGACACAACAAATAGTTGTAGCAGATGTGTAATCAACGGGTGTTTAAGGTATACAGACAAGAACTGAAATGTAACGCTGGTTCAATATAGGAGTATGTGTAACAGATGTGAAAGTGTTAGAGTGAGAATACCCCGGTAAGTCAGGACGTAAGTGTGATTAGTCCCCCAAGCCAGGTACTCAGGTCTTTAGCTCTTGAGCAGCTGAGGAACATAATTTCCTTTGGGATCAATAAACTAACTAACTAATTAACTAACATCTGTCTGTCTGTCTGTCTGTCTAACCCTAACCCTGTGTTGGGTTGGGGGGGCTGGAGCCTATGAAAGGGAGCATAGGGCACAAAGCAGAGAAAACCCTGGACTGGTCACTCCAGGTACATTCAGCTGTCTCAATCTAAAATGCACAAAATAAAACAAACAGTTCATGCCATTTCATATGAAATGTTTGATTTTTTTTGTGTTTTTGTTAATGTATTAAACTTAGTCTCACTATTAATATGTGTATTTATAATACTGCAAACAACAAATTCCAATTTGAATATTATATTATTATATATTATTATTACAATTATATTATATTTAACCAAGTAAGAGAAAGTTTAAAATTGAAAGTTGAAAGAGATGTGCACCTAGTCTGTTATAGGCGTGGTCGAACGCCGTATCATGCTAAACATGTCCATGGCTGCATTATAACGGACCCCTTGAGACAATTTACAAATCAAGGTCATAAAACCACACACGAGAAAATTCATTACATACAAAATGCTAACGATCAAATAAAATCTATAATTAACGAAATTGAGCAAAACAGACACTCAAAACCAAAGTGCAGGGCTTGTTGGTGCAGGTTTTCAGTGTGACACTGACATCTTGTGGTTCTCAACAGTAATGCAATGATGCAGCCTGTCTGCATAGTTGCAGGATTTAAAAGTAGATTTTTGTATGGATTCAAACGAGGCCTGTTCTTCTTCCTATCTTCCACCCTCCACATGGTAAATAACACATCATGACATGCAAGTTTTTCCACCGCTAAATGTTGAAACCTTACAGTTAAACCTGAAAAAACATAAAATCCTTACTCATTGCCTACGCAAATCAAACTTGACGTTATTGGTGAAACATGACCACTAGGGGGCAGAGCCAAGCTCTTCTAAGTTTAGTCTGAGTGGAACGTGCTGAAGGCTGAGTGTCAGATAAGGGTGTGGCAGGTCATTAGTGGGATAACACCTTCTGCTGGTGTCAGACGCCGCCTTGAGAAAATCACAGCTAAATCACAGCTTGCAGTAAGCTGGGGGGTGCAAAAATATCTCCTTATCATTCTGCTTAAAAGTAATCAGAAACTGGTGGTGCTCATTCCACACCCCTAGCCCATCCCGGACCATCTGATCTCCTGGGAGCAGCTCTTGAAAATTCTGTAAGAACCTACAGACAGTCTCAGCCATGACATGCAGGTTAAAGATCTGTAAGGTGACCATCTGTTGGTTGCTATCCCATAGGGGTTCCACTATGTAGTCTTTCCCCAGTGGATGGCCAGCTAACTCCACACTCTGCTCCAGGGCCCTGAGATATACTTCACTGATGAAAATATAACATCATAATATTTAAGCACACCTTTGCGCTGCGCACAGATGAGGTCCTCAACCTTAAGCCCCAGCCCCCTAAACAGGACCTCTCATATGAAGCGGACCCTCTCGTTGAAGAGGGTCACCTCCTCTGGGTTCCTCCAGCAGAACCGGGCTGAGTTCAGCCACAGACCCAGTCCCGCCAAGGTAGCCCCGCTGGCCGTAGGAGCCGCCACTAAGGAACCACTCATTTGGGACTGCACCATGATTAGGGTCAGGCCAATCTCACCATCACTGTCACCTTCTCTGCAATCTTCAGGGACCCCAGAGTAGGAAGGTCCCTCTCCAGCCGAGCCGTCTTCGATCCTCCCAGTGTTTTCAGTTTTTTTGGGTCCAGAAGAGCTGAGTCTAAAATTCAAAAACTAAGTAAAAACAAAATACTAAAAGAGTAAAAAAAAAAAAAAACACAAAAAGGTGCAGTGGCAGTCAGACCACCTGCCACTACATCTTAGTCCGTCTTCGACTTCCTTTTACAGAACCCCCAAAAACGTGAGGTAAAAAGGTAAAAATGAGATGCAGTGCAACCTTTGACAAAAATGCAGTACTGCCCATAAGAACAAGCTCTGCACTGATCTGAGCCAAAAGGCCCAGAGTCCATACCCAGTGCTGCTCATGTGTGTGTTGCATCATGCTCATTATCCTGAATTGTCATTCGTTACCACCTAATGCTGCCATTAATATGAGCAGCACAGCTGATCAAAGCTCCGCTGAACACAGTTCATGTCTAATGGAATATTGTGTAGGGACAGCAATTTACAATTACATTTCTCTACAGTCACATAACAGTGTTGGATTGTAGATTGTAGCAGGTTCTAGATTTAATTACACAAGTCATCAATTTAAATAAATATACAACACTTTATAAGGTATATACAATGTTGATGGAACAGAAAGATATGTTGTTATGTTTTAATGGTTTTTATGCTTTTGGACATAATGCTTGTTACTGGCAATCTGGTTATTATGTTAGTGCGTACTGGGCTGTGTGCGGTCAGTAAAAAGGCAGACTCTGCCATGCTTTGAACATACTGGACCTGTCTGAAAGGCAGCTGCCACAGTTCCTTCTCTGTTTGGCTTGGGAAAGACATTCGTATTTAGCAAGTACAGGGACCAAATATAAAATAGGCACATTGCAAGTGCATGAGTAGCAAAATTAGTCACCTTTAAAAAGACTTTAGTCCACATGGAATAAAAATAGGTGGGAAAACGCGGAGTAAGGCTGTTGGGGGTCTCTGCAGTGTGCACAGCGGCCATGTTGGCCTGCGATAGGCAGGCCTGATCAGTAGACCTCTAGTGTCCCTATAGAACACAGCAGAGAACAGCTCTACATTATTCACATTCTCACCTTTTTGGATATTTCAAAAGTCACTTAATGGAGCAGTCAGGGGTCAAGGGTTGTGGGCGAAGAAATCACGTAATCTTAACCCTCAGAGTGGATTGTAATGACAATCTGATGACCCTCACTAATTCATTGAATGAAAAGATCTTGCATGCTGGCGTTCATTACAAAATCATAAAATATTGTGTTTGGACAATGAGCAGGTTTTTAGAAAACAGGGGGGAGGCATTTTATTAAACAACGTTTTAATATAGCCTTGAATTTCAGAAGTCATTCGTATCAAATTCACAGGATATTAACAAACTATGCTAAAACTAGAAAAAAATGATGGCCGTGTTAGCAGTGGTCATGGTAGTGAGGGGGATGGTGTGTAGAGACCTAAAACACACACTTCAGCGCAGGCTGCACACTTTACTCACTCCGTACTCCCTGTGTCCATAGGGGATGCTCACCTGTTTTCTATAATACAGCGTAGTTTTGTTGTGTATACTGGACTCTTTCTTTTGTGGGCGTTTTCTGTTGACTGCAGTGCGATAACTGAATATATATGGGGGGGGGGCTGACAGTTACAACTGCACGAAGTTCACGGCTTATTGTCCACCAAGGAGAATGAGGATCAGTAAAGCCAAGTGGGTTGGAGCAAGACACCAGCTGGGAAGCTTGGGAGAAGTTATATATACTGATCAGTTTGCACTGTATGTTTCACATCACCCATCGCCTGGGTTCGTACAAAACGGGCACTCTAGTCATTTCCCACCCTACTGTGGCTTAGCCCCCCCCTCATTCAAAATGCCTTTTTTGTCATTCAGTTTTAAATCAGTTTTGTAAACTTTTAAATCTTTTAATCTATTGTCAAAGACAAAAACAACAGCTAAATAATGAAATACTCTACTAGAGCTGCAGTTTGTGTTGACCCAGGAAAAGCTGATGAAGGGGTGGCCTCAGGCTGCTCAGACCCCCTCCCTGTCCCAGATGGGGCTGCTGATCAGCATCACCAAACATGAACTTTGGAACGAGAGCACGGCGCTCATCCATAGAGGGACAGACCTGAGCACCTGGGCTTTGTGTCAGAAGGTCTGTGTCCATCTAACTTTTAGGATGGAGCAGGACATCACTTAGAGGGGGTTACCTTGTGGCGAGGGAGAGCTTAAATGGGCTCCTTGAGCTGCAGCCCCCCTCCTCGAGCTGCAGGCCCCCCCTCGAGCTGCAGACCCCCCCTGTCTTCTGGAGGTGACTCTGTTTCATCCACAGGGATAAGTGGAGCACTGTTTCAGCACGTGTCCAACAGGTGTCAGGTGTTTTCGTGGGGCATGTCCTTTAGTGCTGCACAGGTTTAACATCGATCTGTATTTAAAACCTGATTTTGGGGGATAGAATGGCACTTTTACTTATATTATTACCTCGCACAGCCACCTGGTCTTTTACATGAAAGGTCGAGATTGAATGTCAACATTTGAGAAAGAAACAAATATAGTTTAAAGCAAGTCATTCTGCCTACAGCCCAACCAGAAATAAATCAACATATACAACAAAGAAAAACATGTGAGAATACACAACACACACAGTACAATCAAGTCACCTCAGCCGAAACGCACCATCTCAGCTGTTTTTCTATTGCATCATTTCCAGCAAGTCCTTAAAAACTGAAAGGGGTGGGTGCGGGGGAGTCACGTGGCAAGGAAATGGAAACATCTGATTTGTCTTCAAAGGTTATGCAGTTCATTCGATCAGCTGACGGGGGGAGGAAAGTATGGACTTGATGACGTCATCATGCCTTAAAGGGACAGGAGCCGGTGTTAGGTTTCATTTCGCCGATGTGACCAGGCAGCTGTAAAGCGAGTGCTGACGCATGAAGCACAAAGGCCAGGATGCAACACTTATCTGAGAAAACACTGTAGTATTTCCCCTCTAATGTTCCCAACCTTGTCTTGTGCTCTGAACAAAATACTTTGTTTTCTGACATGTAACAACAAAGTAGTGACAGCACAGTATAAACTGTAGTTTAAAGGGCTCATTGAGACCTTCAGCATCGCTTATGAAACATCGGAACAGCTTTAAGTTAGATGAAACGCAGACTGCGCTGTTACTGATGGCTTCAGTTTACATATTTGCTCTTAAACTTGAAAGACAACATGTTTCCGTCATTTAAATGTGCATATCGCTCTGTCTGCAGTTGGGGGGGGGGGGGGTGATGCAGGAAATTTTAAAATACTGACAATCAATTCTTGGCATATTGTATTCTCTAAAGAACCATAAGCTGATCTCGTGGTAATGAAACCTGAGAAGGCGAAGGGCCAGCATTAGCTGAGCCGCTCCAGCTCTGTTCTCGTGTCGAGAATAAACCGCCTAATATCTCAAGAATCAGACAACATTACATGTGACATTGCAGTACTCTGTGTTAACTATATACAGAGTCATCGCCCACTCTCTCCATCTGTACTGGTGCTCTACAGGGCTGTGTTCCTTAGTCCTCCCTTCCACACTATATACAGTCATCACTGCCTGTCCTCCCACAATAATGCTGCTATCATAAATTATGCAGATGAAACAGCTGTTATTGGTTTCATTAAAAACAATGATGAGAAGGCTTACATAGAGGAGGTCCAGAACGTTGCTCACCAGTTTGTCTGAAAGTCTGCATGTTAATATAAACAAAACAAAGGAATGTGTGGATTTTAGGAGGCAAAGAGAACAGCCAGTTAAGCCACTTTCAAACACCTGTGAGCCTGTGGAGAGTCCCTCGAGGACACACACAGCAGCAGTACCTAGCAAGGGACAAATAATTGTATTTCTTACAAAAAAAAAAAAAAAAAATTATTTGTTAGTGTTCTACCGCTGTACAACAGAGGATATTCTCACTAATGCCGTCACTGTCTGGTACGGCAGCAGTACAGGCAAAGACAAAAAGTCCCTTCAAAGGATTATTAAAGTGGCTCAGAAGATCTCTGGCATCCTGCTCCCCACTTTGGAAAACATGGACACAGCCACTGTGTTAACAGAGCAGGAAACGCAGCGACCAGGGTGAGAAGGGTCGTTCACTACTTATTTACCTGCCTGCCTTCCTGGAGCCTGCACCACTAGACTAAAGAACAGTTTTCACCCCAAGGCCAGTCTTGAGGACTAAGGGAGATGGGGAGAACTGTGATACTGCAGCACCAAACTCAGAACTGACGTTCTCCTGCAGCCGCTGCAGTCGGATCTGCGACTCGCATTAGTGTCATCAGTCAGCAAACCTTCAGCGTAAACAGTTCCACTCCAAAGACTTTGTTGAGGATGCCACACCATGATGTGCAATATAGACCTTGTTATAATAGTTGTATGTGCAGTACATATCTGCAGTATCACACAGTTATATGCTACGTTCTCACTGTTTCCATTAGGTCTTTGTTATTTACCTGGGAGACGCAAATTGAAAATTTGTGTGTTTATACAATGGCAATAAGGTCTTCTTCTGTTATGAATTAGTGAGGGCATTCTTTCTGTGCAAATGGCTTATATATGCAAATATTTATGTGTATTCATTGTATTATATATAGTAGATATTTTATAAGTTGATGAATTATCAAATCAGAAAATAATAAAGTGTGAGTTTACACTGAAACAAATTTGTGCTGCGTGAAGCCCACCCTCCCCTCCAAACCCAATTCATGTCAGGTATGTGCAGACAGTTCCTGTGCTGACAGAAGGCGCCCCGGGGCCCAGGCCTGTGTATATATAGCAGCTGCCCTGTCATAGCGCTGTGCTCTGCTGACGATGGCAGCTCTGTCCAAAAAAGCTCTCCCAGCAGAGCTCACAGCTCGGGAAGTTTCTGAGCATGCTGGCCTGGTTTCTCCTCTATACCAGCATTTGGCTCAGGCCAGAAACACAAGGAAAACAAAGTGCTCTCCAATACAGCTTGCTTAAACAACACGCATGAACAACATAAAATAATATGACCTATAAGGCAAATATTTGTATCTTTTGTATCTATGCCACTGTAACCCCAGTAACGGCCCTACAGCGGTGTGTCTTCCAGTGGGAGGAGAGTGCCACTGTAACCCCAGTAACGGCCCTACAGCGGTGTGTCTTCCTTTGGGAGGAGAGTGCCACTGTAACCCCAGTAACGGCCCTACAGTGGTGTGTCTTCCAGTGGGAGGAGAGTGCCACTGTAACCCCAGTAACGGCCCTACAGCGGTGTGTCTTCCAGTGGGAG
>JABJVR010000033.1:3008053-3021964 GCA_025773905.1 Chitala chitala | reverse complement strand
TGTGTGTGTGTGTGTGTGTGTGTGTGTGTGTGTGTGTGTGTGTGTGTGTGTGTGTGTGTGTGTGTGCGCGTGCGCGCTGCGATGGTGATTAGCATGGAGGCAGGAAGGACAGAGCCACTGGTGATGTGGGAATTAGCATGTCAGTGAGCCCAGGTCCATGAGGACATTGGAAATGGAACACCTGTCCTCTTTTTTATACGTGTTGTGCCCTGAGAAGGCGTGTGTGACCCTGCCACTGCAGCACCAATCGTTGACATGCTAGTTTTGTCTACGTCCTGCCATGACAAGTCCCCCTCCCCCGCTCTTTGGCCTTGTTTTAGTAAAGCCTTGTCCAGGCTCGCCTCGCCTGTTCTGGGGCCTGTCGTGACTGCCAGGTTCCGCAGTGTTGCATGGGGGTGGATGACTCACCTCTCAGCCATGTGAGTCATCATTCAGCAGTGTTACGCTTGCTTGGCCCTGCCTTTCACTCTGCCTGCTTTCCTCTGTGCTTCTGCTCTGCTCTCTCTTTGTCTACCACTGTAATCTTCCACTTGGTGTGATGAGAATCTTTTGTGTGTGAGCGTCTCTTTCTGCATGTCTGCTTCTCTCTCTGTCTCTCTTATCCCCCCCAATAATAAACAGCTACCAGTTTGTGTGTCCCACAACTGTTTTCTGAGCTCCTGTCCACAGCTACATGTCTCACTTTGGTTATGAGTGAAGAGCTAGTTAATTTAGAAGAGGTGACCTGCTTCTTAAGGAAACAGTGCAGGACTGTTTGAAAGTAAGATGTCAGCACTGGTGAATGTGTATAGATCAAAACATAAGACAAGTCTGCACGACTGTCATTTAGAGTCATTTAGAGTCATTTAGAGTCTCATTTGCTGTGGTTGAACACTGAAGTTCGACATTTATCGGAGTTTTAATCTGTGGGCTGCATTCACCACTAATTGGGTATATCCTCCCAAGAAGGCATTAAAAACCTGGATTTTAATAAAATAGTTGCCTTTATTTTTCATTTAGCAAAACTAGTCATCAACATGGTTTTATTTACACACTGCATATGCATGTTTATTAAATAATGTACAATTCACAATCTGATAGTTACATCAAAGACAGTTTTTTTTCACAGCACTGCTCACTTTTACTTATGCTAGTCATCATTTGTTTTTTGCCTTTTTTTAAATGATCACAAGTTTTTCAAATAAGCAATATTTTCCCACATATTTTTTATTAGTTTTTTTTTTTATGTTTTTAGGAGGTTCACACAAATGTGCGATGCAAAAGATCACTGCTTCAGTACCACTTCACCTCTCTCTTCCCCTCCCCCTGCCCTCACTCTCTCTCTCCATCTGTCCTGCGTGCTCCGTTCTTGCTTCACCGTCACGCTGTTGTCGTTCACCTCGATGGAAAGATGGCCCAGGAATGGCAGGTGTGATTTGAGCACGCTGAGTCCCAGATGGCTACCGGCTGACCCGGGATGTTGTATCAGCTGTGCCTTCACACGTGTGTGCGTGTGTGTGTGCGTGTGTGTCAAAAACCCAGAAACATGGATTTGATGAAAAGGATGTGAATGATGCATTTGGTCTTTTGGCCCCATTTGGCCACTTTTGCCCCTGTGTGAGCCACCAAAGGAAGTCGTTTAACCAAATGAGTTTCAGCCTGATTCCTAAATGGCTCTCGCTGCTGTAATTCTGCCAGTGTTTTCACACACTGATTGTCAATGCTGCCTTACATAAATGGTTCTTTTAATGGACTTTTCTTTCTCAACTGTGCACAGAGTGTGAGGATTGTGACTGACTGTACAGACCTATAGTCTGCTTCTGGAACAGTGACTGTGGTGGACAGGGAGCCATTGTGTACATACCCACTTCTTCCAACACCCTAACTCTAACCCTAATTCTTACCCTAACTCTAACCCTTTGTGTACATACCCACTGCTTCCATCACCCTAACTCTAACCCTTACCCTAACTCTAACCCTTTGTGTACATACCCACTGCTTCCATCACCCTAACTCTAACCCTTTGTGTTCATACCCACTGCTTCCATCACCCTAACTCTAACACTGTGTACATACCCACTGCTTCCATCACCCTAACTCTAACACTGTGTACATACCCGCTGCTTCCATCAGCACATGACTTTCTGCTTTACACAGCATGTTCCATTGCTCTGCCCAACCCCTCCACAGAGGAACTGAAAAGCAGCACAGAGTAGAGCCATGATGAGGTGACTTCTTGCTTGCTCCTGTGTACCTCTGCCTGTTTTCAGAGTGCCTAATTTCTGTCATGGAAGGTAAGGCAGTAGGAGCTACTCTGGGCAGTTACACTGGGCTTTTTAAGGTTCTCATAAACCACTTGAGTGTATGGATGTGTTCACAACATTTTATGAAAAGAAAATTTACAAATCTTCAGTTTTAAAAAAAGACAAATGCATCATAAAAATATCTGTACATAACACTGGTAAAAACGTGATAAAGGTGTGTAAAAAAAAAAAAAGTCACAAGTGATCAGATCGGTACGATTAGTGCCTGACAGGTACAGGTGTGGCTGAGTCAGGACTACATGTGTCTAAAGGTCGTTTCTCATTCATCAGATACCACAGTGTGTGCACTGGTTTAATATAGGATTTGTGTGTGTGTGTGTGTGTGTCTAAACTCAAGAATATAACTGCATTTTAGAAGTGTTTTTGGCACTCAAGAAAAAGGAAAGGTGTTAACTTTTCTCTTGCATTGATTTTTTTTAAAGTAAAAGTCAATGCATGCAAGACCGAACTCAGATCAGATTCATCTGAACACCCACACTCCAGATAAAACTGGAGTGAATCGAAACAACACAAAAGGGAATATAATCAATAATCAAGTAATTATGTCTCCCATTTCCAATACAATACAACAAAGTGGGAAAATTCAGCACTCTTTCCACAACTGTGTCTCTTACAGTCTGTTCTTATATCTCTTTACCATTCAGGTCTCCCTTCGTTTTATATAGTTTCTAAAACAGTCTGCGTTTTAAATAGATCTTCTCAATGAAGTTCTCAAGCTCTTCGTCACTGTCCTGCTGCTGCCCTGTCAGGTCATAGTAGCTGTTGTCCTGGGCGACCGCAGGGCCAGCTGCAGGGGCAGAGCGGTACAGCGAAGTGCGAAGCCGGGCTGTGGATCGAGCTTTGGGAATTGGTGGGACAAGATAAGTCCGGGGGTGGGGCAGGATGTAATTTGGGATGTACGGGCCCTGAAGACGCGTGGGCCACTTTCTGGGGCGGGGGTGGCCCCAGGGCCGGTACCTTCGTTTTGGGATGTCAAACTCATGGTCTCTGGAGTTCCCCAACAGCTCATCAAGAGTCAGCGCTGATTGGGAATAGTAGCGGGGCTTTGCCTTTGGCAGTGAGAAGTACACGGGGTAGTAGGCACGGTATGGCTTCTGGTAGAATGGGTACGATGGGTAAGCAAGAAACTGTTTCTGTGGCTTAGACCAGAAGTCCTGCTTCCACGGTTTGCCTTTGCTCTTGACCCATTTGGTGTAGGAGATCGATGATGGTGACTTGGCAGCAGTGCCATACCTGGATGCCGGGACTGGGGGGGGCACCAGAGGGCGGTACCGAGGTGGGGTTTGTGGTGCGTCCTTCCTTTTCTTCTTCTCCTCCACATCACTGATTATGTCAACCACATCATCAGCTGGCAGATGCAGCTTACTTGAGATCTCAATGAGCTTGTCAATGGTCTGGGGGTCAATGTCATCATCATCCTCCTCTTCCTCCTCTGATCGTTTGTCCTCGACAGCATTAGTGGCCAGGGCGGCCTTCCTTCTCTGGCTGGCATAGCCAGCAGCTTGCTTCTTCACCATGTACTGCAGGACGCGGTCCGAGGCAATGTCTGCCAGCCTTTCCTCCTCTGCACGTGCCCTTTGGGCCTCAGCCTCCTGCCTCCTCACCTCCTCCTGCTCAGCGCGAGCACGTGCTTCTTCCTCCTCACGTGTCAGGAACTCCTCATCATCATCAGTGTTATCCTCCTCCTCAAAATCCCGCATGAAGTTTGTGTGACTGTATGAGGGCCGTGTTCTCCTGCTCTTGTCTTCTTGCCATTTCAATTTCTTTCCTGCACGGGCCAGCTCCTGGTTGTACAGCTTGTAACCCTTCAGTGGTGGTAGTATCTCGTTGTCTTGAAGACCCAGGTCTACATTGGGGAAGTATCCACGAGCTTCCCTTTGAAGCACCACCTCGCCTTCTTCTTTGGCCCTTATGTTGTGCTTCTGTAACTTTCCCAGCAGGGTCTCTAGGCTCCTCATGGCCCCCTTTTGCTTCTTGTACTCCTCCTCTTCCCCCTGCTCTACCTCCTCCTTCCCCAGCTGCTCCTCACCATCTGACTTCATGTCCATCAGTTGCTCCTGTTCTTGTCCCTGGTTCCCGGTCTCAAGTTGTTTCTCCGCTTCTTGCTCTTGTCCATCTGTTGGGCCTGATGTTTTGATGTCAGCTGGTGGGGGCACCATGTTGTCATGGCGCTGTTTCAGAATTCCTAGTATGGCCCTCTCTGCTCCAGCCCTATCCCCTGCTTTCTCCACAGGCTTGGTAAGCGATTCCAGTAGAGCAACGACAAGTGTCCTGGGGTCCACAACCTCCAAGGGTTCCTCTTGTGGGGGTGTCTGCATCAGACTCCTGTCCTTCCCCCAGGCCTCTGTGACCTCTGCCTGCCCCCGCCATGGCACAGCAGTCTCTGGGACGGCTGCTGCATCACTGACTGCTGCATCACTGACCACAGCCACAGGGATGGCGATGGTGAGACGCTGGGCAGCACCATATAGGATGAGCAGCAGGATTGGGGCGCTGGAGATGTGTTGGGACAGGGTCATGACCAATCAGAGTGAAGAAGGGGGGCAGGGGGTGGGGCTGCAGCACCTGATGGAGACACACACACACACACACACACACACACACACACACACATGAGCATGATGACAGAGTACCTACATTCTCCAGAGACCCTGTGTATTTACTAATTCCAACATTCGTGAAAAAAACTCATCATTTTGAACCCAGTATTATATAGGATCCCAAATCTTAATAGAAAACTGTATTAATAGAAAAGCACTAGAGGAAAAAACGCTGCTCCATTCAGAATTGGTGTCCGTTTCCACATAAACTAATGTCTTTATGGCTGTGACACAAAAGCAGTAGAGATTCAGCACCTACTTTGAAAGTGATCGTGATTACGCAATAACGTAACATTAATATTCCTCGCCGAGGTTTGCTTTTCACCACGCATGTAATGGACGGTTGTATTCTCTGTACTATACTCTGTACTGTGCACTATATTGTTTATGTCAGTGTGACATCGTTGATTTGTGTCATCACGCTGTTCATTTTTTTTTTTTTACAATTTACAGAACTTACACGCATTTAGTGACTATCTCAGTGTTTCAATTATCATTAACGACAAGAACTGAAACAGTTCACATGAGCGTTCTACAATAGGAATGTCAACAGCATTTGTTCATAAACGAAGTAAAATCTTTAATGAAGGCTTGAAGAAGCAAAACATACTTAAGCTCCATAAAGAAAGCAACACACTATCCAAGAACGGTGCGGTTGGGATACGTAATTTACACTTCAATATACATGTAACTGGATGCGCAGTCGTAGAGTTTTATAAACCATTTATACAAATAAAAGCACGTCACTCCAAGCAGTTCATGACACGCTGTGTAGCTTGCCACAAATGTATAAGCATTATAATAATGACGTTTTAATATTTTAAAATGTAAATACATTCAAATATTTATAAAGCAAATTACAACGACCCTTTGTACGTCATTGAATTATTCGATACGATCCTATATTCCCGTGATGACATCAGAAGCTGCATATGATAATGCCTAAATTGACCCGAGACCTGATGTGAGTTAAAATGAAGTGAGCACGTCTCGCCCTTATCCTCAGGTCCCTGCATTAATCCTTTCCTCTTTGTGATCGCTGTAAAAGTAGCGTTTTATCACTGATCACCCTTTTCGCTCAGTTGCTGCATGTCTCTGCCAGGGTTTGGCAGTCTCGTGCCATTTTAAACGTTCAACTTGTTAAGAGCGCGCGCTGCCGCCACAGCTTCACTTGTTTTACTTCCAAAGTGTTCTGTAATTTCCTTTTCTTATCTCTTCGTTCTTAACTCCTATTTCCATCCTCCCTTTTGTAAAGCAATAACAACAATACCTAGAAGAGTAGCGAAGCTGTAAGAACAATACTAATGCTGTAGTAATGATGAAAACGCAACAGAAAACGCCGTATCGTTTTAAAAATAAAATGCAGAGTTACATCTACTGGTACTTTACATTATTTCACTATATTTTATCAAAACTCTATTATCAGCTACGTAAACGTTTTCGTAGGTTAAATATTTCCATATCATGCAAGTCCGGAGCACCACGTTATATTTGTGATTCTGTGTTTATTCACTCCGTGGGTGTCCTTTATTTCGGCCCCTGCCATGTAAGAAATTAATTCCCATCTTTTCATCGTTTTCAGATGCTCGGGTTCGAGACGTTTCACACGTCCCTAATTCCTCAGCTCAGTCGTTAGGCGAATGACAGGTAGTGTAACATTCGGAAAAAAAAAACATTTTACATGTCACAGCTCCACGTATTTAATTTAAGCTGCTTTATAAGGACTTATCTTTGCAATGTTTAGAAAAATGTGTAAGCTTACCTGATATCCGATGTTCGAAAAGTGCTGGCTCTTTTAAAGTTTGGTTTCCTTTTTGCTTTTTTATTAATTCAGTAATAAATTAGTATTTACGTCTGGCGACTGAGTTTTGAATGGTTACTAACAGCTAAAAGTCTTCATAGAAGTATAAATTGTTTCATGTATTCGCATCTTTGTGTATCGTTCAAACCGACACAATCGAAGTTGAGATCGTGCAGCCTTGGAGAGTACTTTTCAGGACCACGGCCAGCTCCACTCCGACTCATTTATACCCCGGGCACCCACGTGACTCCACATCAACGTTCCTCATTGACGTCATCCTTCCATTGATAAGAATTTTCGTGTCAGAAACGAGCTCCTAGTCTTCGCTACGCTGCAGTGCTCTGATGAATGAACGGAAACAGGATGAATGAAATACTATTTTTTCGATGATGGAAGAAAACGAAAGGGAAATACAGCGAGATAGCAGATGTTTTTAAACACGTTTAAAGTCGCCGTTTAATCTCTTTGGCACTCTCAGATTCTCTCTTGGGTCCATAACCGAGTTATAATTAAACCCTGACATTTATTATCAAAGTGAAATGATTACGTGACAGGGATAACCAGGAAAAAGAGATGCTGTTCTTCAAATACCCATACATGAAATTGTACTCTTAGGTTCCCATCTCCTCTTTGCCCTGTCGATCACCGGGCACCGTGCTACCGGGGTGCCTATAATCGGCACTTTGAGGGACACCGGGTAGAGAAACCGCCGTGACGCATGCAGTTCGGCCGACCTGCTCAATTTCCGCTCAATTTCCTGGGCTTCTTCAATTTTCTGGTCTTTGTCTCGCGCTGCCTCTGACTCCCAACGCACACCCACCTACCAACATCAGTCTCTCTCTCTCTTGTCAGCTTCGTTTTCTATTCCTGACATTCAGTATAATACCCATTTTTGCTTCATTTCTCCTGGAGGTATTTCATTGATCAGGCACGCACGAGCGGACACACCACGCGCACAGGTGGATAATGACAAGGATTTCAGAATATAGAACAAGAACTGGCCACTTATTAAAACACCCACACACACACACACACACACACACACACACACACACACACACACATATATTCCTCCTACAAAACCAGTCAATATCGGGCGGGTCCCACTATTAAAATTGACTTGATTGCACTAATGTAACCTCCGTTTTTTGGTTTCATACAATTTCATTGTTCAGATTTATTTAGTAAAGTGCAACACCCTTCCACGTACACACTAAAGGTGCTATAGGAAACGTTAAACTAGGAGCCCGATTTTAACCCTATAATGTTTACAAGGCAAAACTGGTAATGCAAATCCAGCACTGTAAGGTTGTTTTTGAATTATATAGTACTTCAATAGATACAAAAGGTTAAAGCAACGCAATACTGTAAATTTCATCAATACACAAATGACAGTGATTAACAGGCGAACTGTAACTACATGTGATTAGTGCTTTTTAACCTTTTTAAGTTGTGTTGTATTTATGTATAAATGGTTTTGATAGTATAGCAGAAAAGTCTGCAAGTATGTGCATGTATGTGTATCTGGTTTGTAATTAAATATGTGCTTATCTGACATACGACTTGTGTTAGTGAAACTTAAGCGAATAAGCGTATCAAGCACAACGTTTGTCATCGCAACATAATTGGCCTCCAGTGCGCCTTGTTTGGAGAGCAAAGATGTTTAATCTTCATCTAACCATCAGGACTAAAAGTTAAGAAACACACAAAAAAAAAACATATCAGCTACAATGTGTTTCAGAAACCATTCCATGAAGTATTATATTTTGCGGACGATTTCACATTTATTAAATAACCCGCTGATGTTCCCTAAAGGCGAGAAATTCATAACTACACAGCTAAGATAATCGAAAATGTATTGAACACGCCACTTACAAAATAGCAACCAATAAATGCATAGCTCCTGATTCATTCAATGTGAGGCAGTTACTTGATTGTCCTGGTTGTTTAGGATAATGTTATTAAACCTCCATTTCTAATGAAGCAATCCAAGTAGTATTTTTTTAAGTTTAACTCTAAAATTAAATTAAGACACGACTTTCAGTGGTTTGTTTAAATTCAAAGCGCCTGTGTAATACGAAACCTCCTGGAAAATTTATGTTTATGTGTATTCGTACCATTTCGAATCCGTGTGTGTGTGTGTGCGTGCGCGATCGGCCCGTGTGAATTTGCGAAAGTGTGTGGTTGAATTGTTGCACGAGTGGTGACGGTTAACGGGGTATTACAGAGGCCAGATTCCCATATAGAGACTGGGCGACCGGACTGCCACTCAGAATGCCAACTGCTCCGAACCTTTCTTCTGTCACACTCCATTCCCAGTGTGACTCACCTCCTCCGCTCTCCACCGTACACTTTAAACAGATAATACTTGAAAATACATTATATGATGAAAATAAAGCGGCAAATGACGTGTGACTTTGAGAGTATGGTTATACATTTTATGAAATAAACTAAAAAATAAGAAAAAGGGGAAAATATTTCATGATATTCCAAGGTGTAACACTACGGTTACTTATACAGTTAACGTTTATTGTTATAATAACAAGCACCATATCAAGAATATTTGAAAGGCAAAAATTTCATTTTCCATATGAACTGCTATCTGCACTTCTTAAAATATGCCTGATAAAAAAATATAATCTAAATAATCGTTTATCTGATGCTCATATTAATTACACAGACATGACGAGTCCTATAAATAATACAATTTGCACATACAGGGAAACCCCCTTGACGCGATTCATTTTCATTCGCAATATAGTTGTGCGCCTCGATAATAGTGTGTTGGAGTGTCGCGCCCACATGTGCTAAATGATGGGGTCCCCGCCGGTGTTGGAGGGGGCCACACGCGCGTGCCTTTACAAGGCACGCTGGAGTTTGGCATCTGCTCGCGGGGGGGTCGTCTTCCTACTGTCACACTTTACGAAAATGTTATAATTGACTTCGCAAATTCAAATCGCGAGTTTGTGAAAACCGTATGAATTGTTTCTTCTTCAAAGTGGCGTTACAATGTTAATCAATTTTCGTAAAGAGTATTCTAATATTCTTAGATATAAAAGAAAATAAATACAGTAAAATACGGCCAGGAAGCAATGTATGTGTCCACTCGCTACAAACAGGAAGATGGTGCGTTACCATGGGCGAAGCCTTTAAAACACTTATTTACACACTTATTTACAGCTGTGTTCTGTTTTTGTACCCTCACATGCACCCTGTCGTGCAATTTGCTTTAATAAGATGTGCTTTGGAAATAAAACGTTACCCTTTCTGTGTGCATTGTTCAACACTGAGGATGAGGAGATGTCCTCCGTTACTCCTTCGATTCCTTCCTTTCATTCATAAAAAGCAGCGGATCGGAGCGGCTGGCTGGCTGTGAGCCGCACGTCATGCTCAGCGCCCGAAGACCCAGCCCACAGTGTGCGCCTTCTGCTGCTTCGTGTGTGTCGCTTGATTTCTTTAACTGACGGCGTATTTCTCGCATTCTTCATTGTGTAGATTTATCTTTATGTTTCAGCGCAATTGCATTTGAAGGGCGTATTTAGAATGAAAATATATTTTACCCCAACAGTTCTTCAGAAGTACTTCAATTTCCTTCTAGTCTACCATATATCTACGTTTACACACACACACACACACACACACACACACACACACAAATAATATATATTGTATAATTTCTATACATGCTTACCCTTAGAATTGCAGTGAAAATGGTAACACCAAGCGGTAAATATGAGTATATTATTTCACGTGTAGGCGTATGGTTTCTCACGAAGCCGGGGTCTACGATGCAGCTGTCTGGCTCTCAGTAAAGCACCGCATCTCTGAGTACGGCGCTGATAGCCGGACTGTTTGGCTTTGAAGTGACAATGAAGAGACGTAGATCAGTGGGCGATATAATTTTGGAAGTGGTCTTCCCCACCGTTAATCTCCCTCCCGGTATCTCTACCGCCCGTCACCCTTTCTCCTTCCTACATATCCTGTGAAGTTAAAATAGCGCCACAAAAGATGTTTAATTCAGTTGAAACCATTTTATCGGTAAGCATTAGAAACTGAATCATTGGCAGACTGTGAAAATGATCATTATGGAACAGTGTGTTGTTCTTCAGTACCCTAGTGGTGTGTGTGTGTGTGTGTGTGTGAGAGAGAGAGAGAGAGAGACTCGGCCAAATGCAGCCACTCTTGGTCATCTCCAATGACCCCCCACTACCATGCGTCACTTATTCACTGGTTTTGTGCACCAAATGACAAAATACGTGATTCTTTGTATGTGTTCTCTGATACACGGTAGTTTCACACATCTCTGACTAAGTGCACTTATATTTCAAAGACAAAAGACTGTGTATGGAGATTGTTTTTGTCATGTTTATTTTCAATGGTAAGTAAAAGCATGACCATGAGCAGACATCGATACGTATAGTAGGAAAGCCCATGCCCATAACTGGTGATGCTGGTTTGGGTTCTCTCTCGAATCTCACTTGCTGTCCTGTCCGCTGCGTCCTGTGGATGCACTGTTTCTCTGTTCTGAGGGATGGAGATACGAGGTCAAAACAGCAGTTTCGAGGCCATGTTTCATTCACAGTGGCGTTCAGCAGTAACAGAAACGCTCTTTATACCGCCTTCCTTTATTACTACCTTTCATTTGTTAAAAATAAACAAGAAACTATTCATTCTGGGACATTTGTTTAAGGCTCAGTAATGAACCAAAGAATGACTGATTCTGGTGTCCATCTCAGATATGTTCAATTAACACAAACTGCTTACAAAACCTGTACATTCATCCACCTGTTTTGGTTTTAATTTTGATATTTACTTTATTGCCTTTTGCATTTGGGGTCAGAGATAAATGATTTTCAATTCTTCCTTATGTCTGGTATATAAAGGCAGAATTGACAAGTTCACTGTCACTTTGACCTGACCTTTCGACCTGACCTTTCTGTGCATGTTGGTTGGAATGAGTAACACTCATTAATGAAAGGAGATACGGGTAGCTTTCATTTATTACTATTTTATCTTAAAACTTAACGTCAAGTGCATTGTTTGTACTGTAATATATTGAACTTGTTTGGCTCTCTGTCTGTGACAAACCCTGATGAACTCCAGGTCTGACTTCACATGGGGTTCTGCAGTCTAAGAAAATGATGATGGCGTTTTTTTGTAGGTATATGACTGAAGTCATAGTCTGTATCAGGGTCATCTTCAACCAGATTAGTGCAGTCTGCTCAAAAGCTCAGGGTCTGCTTCAACCAGATTAGTGCAGTCTACTCAAAAGCTCAGGGTATGCTTCAACCAGACTAGTGCAGTCTACTCAAAAGCTCAGGGTATGCTTCAACCAGACTAGTGCAGTCTACTCAAAAGGTCAACGTTAGCTTCAGCCAGACTAGTGCAGTCTACTCAAAAGGTCAGCATAAACTTCAACTAGACTAGTGCAGTCTACTCAAAAGGTCAGGGTCTGCTTCAACCAGACTAGTGCAGTCTACTCAAAAAGTCAACATCAGTTTCAACCAGACTAGTGCAGTCTACTCAAAAGCTCAGGGTCCGCTTCAACCAGACTAGTGCAGTCTACTCAAAAGGTCAGCATAAGGTTCAACCAGACTAGTGCAGTCTACTCAAAAGCTCAGTATAAGCTTCAACCAGATTAGTGCAGTCTACTCAAAAGCTCAGGGTCAGCTTCAACCAGACTAGTGCAGTCTACTCAAAAGCTCAGGGTCTGCTTCAACCAGACTAGTGCAGTCTACTCAAAAGCTCATCATAAGCTTCAACCAGACTAGTGCAGTCTACTCAAAAGCTCAGCATAAACTTCAACCAGACTAGTGCAGTCTACTCAAAAGGTCAGCATAAGGTTCAACCAAACTAGTGCAGTCTACTCAAAAGCTCGGGGTCTGCTTCAACCAGATTAGTGCAGTCTACTCAAAAGCTCACTGTCAGCTTCAGCCAGACTAGTGCAGTCTACTCAAAAGGTCAACGTCAGCTTCAACCAAATTAGTGCAGTCTACTCAAAAGGTCAGGGTCTGCTTCAACCAGACTAGTGCAGTCTACTCAAAAGCTCAGCATAAGCTTCAACCAGACTAGTGCAGTCTACTCAAAAGCTCAGGGTCCGCTTCAACCAGACTAGTGCAGTCTACTCAAAAGGTCTGCATAAACTTCAACTAGACTAGTGCAGTCTACTCAAAAGCTCAGGGTCCGCTTCAACCAGACTAGTGCAGTCTACTCAAAAGGTCAACATCAGCTTCAACCAGACTAGTGCAGTCTACTCAAAAGCTCGGGGTCTGCTTCAACCAGATTAGTGCAGTCTACTCAAAAGCTCGGGGTCTGCTTCAACCAGATTAGTGCAGTCTACTCAAAAGGTCAGAATAAGGTTCAACCAGACTAGTGCAGTCTACTCAAAAGGTCAGGGTCAGCTTCAACCAGACTAGTGCAGTCTACTCAAAAGCTCAGGGTCCGCTTCAACCAGACTAGTGCAGTCTACTCAAAAGGTCAGCATCAGCTTCAACCAGACTAGTGCAGTCTACTCAAAAGGTCAGCATCAGCTTCAACCAGACTAGTGCAGTCTACTCAAAAGCTATTTTTATGTTTTTTATGTGTTGCACCTATCAGATGTTGCATATCTAAATTCATTGTACTTGTACAATGACAATAAAACATTCATTCATTCATTCATTCATTCATTCAAATGCGGTGCCAGAGAGGGAAAAGATGGAAGGAGAAACAACAAACACTTAACAGCACAACCAAGCTGCTGGGGTTGTGTTCAGGAGCGCACTCTGGACACAGTCCACCATACATTAGCAGGGTCCAAGATGGAAGGACAAACAACAAACACTTAACAGCACAACCAGTGGACAGTGGAGGGAAGTCAAAGAGTTAAACACACATGGAGAAATGTAGTCCCTGTACTAAAAGCTTGATGATTCTGGAAATATTGGGTGTTGGCTGCTGAGTTGCCATGCTGCACTGTAACTCTTTTAAAAACAATTTGATATAAAGGGGGCAGCCCTGCCAGACTTGGATCTGATGTGGCCACACAAAGTTATCATGCAAGAGGATTAGCCTGCTGAGCTAAAGACCTAAGCACCTCGCTCATTGTACAGACCTCATCTGTCTCTTATCCTGACAGAAGGGGACCCCTGTTCTGCTATACCTGCTGTTAGCAGACTTACTGTCTACATTGACAGTGAGATGAGAGTGATTTTGATCCTCTCATATA
>JABJVR010000033.1:2972572-2983976 GCA_025773905.1 Chitala chitala | reverse complement strand
CTGGACAGCCAACCTGCTGAACTAGTGCAGCAGTACAGTATGTATGACATACTGGTCACTGTTGTGCTCATAAAGTCGATCAGTTGCACAGGTCGACGACGAACTTTACTTTAGGAAAAAAACTACCAATCACAACTGCTGTTGTGCTGAACAACTACACCCAACCTGTGTTCTCCATGAGTCTTTGTGACTTGATGGAGTTTAAACAGGCAATAAAAGCAGAAGAATGACCTTCCTGTAACCTACATGGCTGCAGAACGTGACGTTGAAATGTCTGTTCTACGCCTGCACTGTTTTGTCTGCCTGGATGCGATGACGGCCGACTCACGTCGTAGAAATCGGTCTTGAACTTGATTGTGCTGAGGACTGGCAGGCGGTGGCATAGGGCGTTGGCCTCGCGCAGGATCTCGTGGTTGAACGGAACCTCTCCTGCAAGAGACCCAAAGAACAGGTCACATGCTGCTGTTAACACAGACAACAGCAACTGGTATGACACAAGTACTAAATAAAAGGCGTGTTCCTCTCACCTGCCTCCACAGCTCTGACGTACTCGAGGATGACCTTCACTCGACTGTGGAGCATTTTAATGGCGCTGTGTTGGGCGATGAGGTGCTCCGCCACTGCAGGTGTGAAACACATGCTCACACACAGTGTCGTTCGCTCGCTCACACACGGGGGCCGCTCGCTCACGCACACACGGGGGCTGCTCGCTCGCGCACGCACGGGGGCTGCTCGCTCGCGCACGCACACACACACGGGGGCTGCTCGCTCGCTCATAACACTTCCAGTCAGTAAGCAAGAGGGAACATGGCAAAGGTGTGGAGTCCTCACCAGTTGAATTCTCTCCACTACCTGTGGAGGTCATACGGGCAACATGATCTACCCCGATCCGCTCTGCCTCCTCTGTGGCCAGAGTATAGGTCAACTCTGCAAACAGCATGGTGGCCTGGGACACAGGGAGAAGAAGCCAGTGAGTGTTGAGAAGAGCGAGGTGTCGTCCAGAGTAATCAAACATACTCATTTAAAGCAGAACAATTCATAAAAGAATAAACAGTGCTTACAAAAGTATACACGGTCATTGTGATGCCAGCACTTTACAGTACCTCACCACTGATGATGTCAATCACAGACTCGTACACACTGACTGGCAGCTGCAGGGACACGGTGAGGGCGAGTGTGAAAACAGCAATCTCCACAGCACATTCACGCAGGACAGTTTAGTAGAAAAAACTGCTAGTGGTGACAAAGTGTGGCTAAAATACTGCCATTACGTTTAACTCTTACAATGTTTAACAAAGTCGAGTCCATCCATGGTGCTCGATCTACACAAAACACGTTGTCACCATGGTAACACTAGGTTACGTCTTACGTCAGACAGAGAACACACACTCACATCTGTGTGCTTTGTCATGGGGTTCAGCTTGAGAAACAGAGGGCTCTCAATTATTTCACACACCTGTGTGTAGGAGACATTATAGCAATTACAAATTTAGCACTTTTCCAACACATGAGAAGCAGGCGATGAGCAGAAACAGTTTGGTACTGTCTCTAATAGATGCAGATATGCAGGAAACAGGCATTAGATGAACATCAAGACACACACATAAACACTACACTGACAATCTAGTGAGTCACTAACCTTACCGTAAAGTATACTTTAAACAATTCAGAACAATTAACTCCAAATGGTAACAATATGTGCTTACCTGCTTGTGAACATGAATGTCAGACTGGTCAGGAGGACCGCCTGTCGTGTACCATCCGAGAAACTCCATGTCTTTAAAGACCTGCTTAACTAAGAGCAACCGGAAGACAGATGTGAAAGAAGGAGGACACGGTAATGCCAGCAGTGTGGACCAGAGCCATAAACTTAAAGCACTATATTAATGGACAAGCAGAGAAGGACAGTGGCGTGGCAGACTCACACTGCTCCTCTTTGGTGTAATAGTACTCCTTGTCAATGTGCGTTCTGTCGTCCACCGTGTGGGCCAGCAGTTCAAAAGAGTTCATCACCTCTATGTTCCTCCCCTCCTGCTTTCCAATAAGGGCTCCGATCACTGACAAAAATTGGAAATGTAACGTCATGTGAAAACAGCAGTATCACGCTTCACAGAACACTTCACACATGCTCGATGGCTTTGCACACGTGCGCGCAAGCAAAGTGACGCACCCTGCATTGGTCGACCCTCTTGCGATCGTACACGAATCCAGTGGTCAGAGATGTTGAGAATGACGAGTGGGTGCAGCGCCACAGACACACTTCCTGTGACCCCTGAGGCCATCACACCAGGACTAGCTGGGGGGCGGAAGCACAGTTTGTCAGTGTTTTGGATGTTAAGTAAAAACGCTAAGGTAAAAACCCAGCTCATGGGACCACCGTCACATTCTAAAACTATAAAGCCACACATGCATTTAAAGGTTTTAAGTTCTATTAATATCCCCAGAACTTTCTGGAAGTTTCCAGAACATGACTGAAGACTTAATATACATTCCAACAGCACGTAAAAGTCTAACAGTGGAAACATAAAAGACATAAATTCATAAAAAAGGAAGAGAAATTTTAACTTGTAAACATATAAAATTGTAAAACCTGTTCACAGTGACAAACTGGCCGTGATTTTCTGAACACATAAATAATGCACATAAAGGCATATGAAGTTTTCTTAAAAAAAAATACAAATAAAAATATAACCCTGTCCATGCATTGTTAGATATTATTTAGGATAAATCCTCTATTAGTCCCAGGAGGAAATTAACAGCAAAGGGAGAACAAAGTCATGAGGACAAATAAAAAAAAATAAAAAATTGTAAAAAGAAAAAAACTCCATACTATAATTACATAAATCGCATATAAATAGCTAAATTGGTTCTATTACTTATAAAATAAAAATGAAGTATAATAAAATAAGGTCCATTATGGTGAAAACTGACTGACTCTCTTGTCATATAACGTTTCCACGCTGCGCGCAGTAAGGACAGATCTGCCGTAACGTGTGCACGCGCGCGCGCGCACACACACACACACACACACACACACACACACACACACACACACACACAGTGGCTTGTCCCACCAGACCACGCTAATATATGTTAATACTGTCCAAATAATGCACATGCGATGTTTCAGACATGCACCGACCTGGGCCTACACATCAGACATACACATAATCTTGTAGTTTTTAACGTGAATACCCAAAATCATTTTGTCATTTATAGCTGAGATTCAGACTGCAGTAGACGACGATTCATCACCTTAATAATGTTTTACATGTCTGTCAGGGGATCAGTTTAACACTTTTTCAGCAGATGTTCCAAACTGTGTTTTTATAATACTTATAATGAATATCAAATTGCTGTCTAAAACAAAGTAGCTAGCCACAACTCCAACTAGCTGAAAAGAGCAAATAATATTGTCTGTTTACAAACCTACTAACAAGTATTAATAATAAACTACTTTACTGGCTTTGATTTTTATTAAAAAACAATATTAAAGATAAATATTCCACTCATAAACATTTCTTTTCACCTGATTCTCCGTCTACTTCCATCCCCGCACCATCGCTAGACGCCATCTTGTATGCGCGTTCACGCTCTCTGTGGACACTGTCACGCGCTCTGTCGCGCGGTGAACATAAAGCCTCTTTTCCCCAGTAGGGGGCAGACGATAGTCGCATTAAATTTCGAGTATATAAATGATCCAGCGCTTTATGAAGAGAAGCCGGTTTCTAAAAATGTGGAAAAACCGGTGTTTTCAACGACAGTACTAAAGAGAGAATGTTAAAAAAATAATGTTCGGTGTCTGAAACAATTAAAATAAAATAAATAAAAATATTAAAATAAGAGAAAAGAAAATCCACAGTCATACAAATCAGCAGACCACTGCTAGACAGAACAAGTATCAGTATTTACAAAACTGTCTTAACCGCACTACGCCAAAGGTAGCGTGGCCGAGCGGTCTAAGGCGCTGGATTTAGGCTCCAGTCTCTTTGGAGGCGTGGGTTCGAATCCCACCGCTGCCAGTGAAATTTTGTTTTGAAAAGGGAAGGAAGGCCTTTGAAACGAAATCAATATGCTTTCAATAATGCATGAACTTGGATTATATATATTCTTACTCGTTGATATAGAATTTCAGACATACGCACAGTACCAAAACCATCACAATTTACTACTTCAGTGAAAACCAACGTTGAATATTTCTATATATACAAGAAGTAAATAATAAAAGGCACCGCTGGGATTCGAACCCAGGATCTCCTGTTTACTAGACAGGCGCTTTAACCAACTAAGCCACGGCGCCGTTAGATGTTTTTTTTTGTGTAATGTGAAATGAAATGCCGATATTACTGTCAGCCTGTCATACTTGCATAATAATCAGCAAGTATATTACATTACAGGAGACACCATATACTTCGATAGCAAATATCTACATACTATGTCAGCATTCGTTGTGATGTCTTGGCGATGACACGCAAAACATAATAAATTAAGCACGACGAGGATGGGATTCGAACCCACGCGTGCAGAGCACAATGGATTAGCAGTCCATCGCCTTAACCACTCGGCCACCTCGTCTACAGTTGAAATTCCACGGCAGGTAATTCAAATTAATCCGATAACAACGAATACTCTTCCACCTTTCATTACTTTATAACCACTTCCACAGCCTGATATGTGAGCCAAGAAAAGCCTTTTATTAGTGTAGCAGCAAGAGAATAAATCCGCAAGGCTGGAGCAGAAAAGGGACATCGGAAGACCTTAAATTCAAACTTTGTCGCATACATAATCATACACAGCATGACAAGCAGCGACATACCTACACAGCTGCCTGACACCGAGAAGAAGCAAGAAATAAGTTGCAAACGGACGGGAACAGAAATAGTGAGTAGAAAGACACGTTCAAAAAGAACGCGTAGCAACCATCAACAGAAGTACTAAGAAACACCACAAAAAAACACAACCTACACAACAAACTTAAATACATCAAATAAACCACATATTACTATTATATTACAACAAATAATCATCGTCAGTGATAATCAGAAGGAGCTAGAGGGGGGTCGTCAACCCCCTCCAACCTAGAGCCTTTAATCACGTGCTCATACAGCCCCGTTCATCATTTTCTGAAACTTCATCGCTGAAGTTACAGGTAAGGATATACCTCACTGACGATAACATGGCGTCTCTGCCTGTGTGGGTGCATGCAATGTAACGACCGAACTCATCACGGGTGGCTTATAACTACAACCACTACATTTTATTGCAAATCCTTCTACAATGTGTTTTCTAGTGTGTTCCCAGATTTATAAAACTCGGAATAACGAAAACGTTTAAGGCAACAAATTTAATCTTTATATTATGGGTATCCGAAAGCCTTTGCGCTCATATTATTAGCATTTTTAGAATTTGGGTGGTTCTTATTGGTTTGACCAAGAAAGAAATAAACTCGAGTTAAACATATTGTGCTCGGCGTTAAAACGACGTTAAGATTGCAATTTTTTAGAACGCTTCTTTTATTAACACTGCTGAATCTTAAAGAAGTATCAACAATATGTAAATAGACGGAAATCCACTAATCTCGCGAGAGTACAACGTTGACGTGGCTGTAAATGTATGAAATGAATCCTTTACAGCAGAAGTATTCAACTAAAATTTAAAGAGGTCCAGTTAGAGAAAATTTCATGAAGCAAAGGTCTGGAATATCATAATGTGTAACTATTTAGTGTGATATATGTTTAAGTAAGCTAGTAACTAGCCACTTTTTTGCTCAGTGAGAGCTCTAGCTTGTCCTGCCAGGATTTTAAACCTGGGCTTAAATGGAGTCGAGGCCAAGCAACTCTGAGAGAACACAATGAGCACATTGGTGGGCGGTGAATGTGTGGCTCAGGACCCCAAGCATCCCTGTTGGGCTCTGAGACTTACTTATTTTCTATAATCTCACTTCAAATTTGAGTGGGTATGTTTGTTAAAAACCATTATGTTTTGTCTCATAAAGGCATTTCACACTGACACCTTTAATAAGTGCCACGGTTTCTGAACATATGAGACAGACCGGTTTGGTGCTCCCAGTGGGAAGCATGAACAGAGATGAGTCTGTCCATTCCGGATTAAATGCTCTATTTTCGCTGTCCACTTTTTTTTTGTAGAGCGACATTTTTTCCTTTTTTCTCTCTATCTCACCCGTCATTTTCTCAACTTTCTCCGGCGCAGTGGTCTATATTTCTCCCTTTCTCCAGCTCAGTCGTTAGTATGTCCAGCTCCTATTGTTTTTTCTATATGTATCGCTATCTTTTTCTTTCTACTGTCTTTTCATGTGTAACACAGGTGTCAAAGTAAATCCTGGAGGGCAGCAGTGGGTGCAGGTTTGCCTTCCAACCAATTCATTCATTTTAATTTGACCATTATCTTAATTAAACATTAATTAGCAGTACATCCTTGCTACCCTTCATTCTTCCTGATCATTTCCACCTGTCTGCACTTAATTGTCTTAAGCGAAAAAAGGAAACAGAAGAAAATTAAAAGTGGGACTCTTGTGCTTTATTTATATTGTGATCAGTAACAAAAATATTAATGACACATTACAAAAGCACTATAACTGCAGAATCTGAGCAGAATGTCTGGATAATTTGGCATTGTGTTTAATTCAAACCAGTAATCATTAATTGTATTCAAATTGTAATAATTACTGAACAGTGGAAACAGCAAATGACAAAGAATGCTTAAACAGGAGCAGTGACTTGTGATCATTAACAGGAAATGTTAAAAAATATGAAGCTATGTCTGTAAATCTTTCTCATGCTTTTAAAACTGTCTAAAAATTAAGATTATGTGCACTTCTGGATTGACACAGTAATTATACAAAAAAGTCAATGTTTATTTGAAATTACCAATTAACAGTAGAGTTTGGCTGAAACAAAAACCTGCACCCACTGCGGTCCCCCAGGACCGTACTTTGACACCCCTCATGTGTAACTTGCCTCTCCCATCTGTCTGCACTATAGAGTCGCAATGTTTACCGCATGGAATGCACAGACTTGGTTGGCTGAGTGGTATCACGTGGGATGTCTTAACTCGCATTCAATTGGTCTGTGCGTTTCCTCATCCACTAAACCACTACCGTAAGGACTACAAAAGCTACGGTGATTAAAATAGAAGCGCCCCGTCAGAATCTAAATAGGTCTGCTGTACGGCATTTCTTCTCGTGATGTAAATGTATCGAATTACTCCCGTACGGCATCTTTTTTAAGTCGGACTGAATCCTCGATTGTGCTATTTGAGGAAAATTAATTGAAAGTTACATCTGATATGATGAAAATGTTTTATCTGTGATGTGCAGTGTGTGAAGTTACTGCATTTTAAAATGGGGTGGTAATGCGAAGAAAGTGGGCGAAGTTAAAATCGATTAAGTTAGTAAGAAAGTAAGCAAATTAATTGGACAAACAGACATATCAGTAGACTCAGTATTTAGTAAAAGGATATCTAAGGTGTTTCATGATGTTTTAAAGGATGAATATCATCCGTTACATCAGGATATTAGAAGTTGTGTAATGATACCAATGTTCATTTCCCCATTAAGTGTCCCCTGGCATATTGGAGCTTTGGCGCAAAAAATCAGTTGAGAGGGGTTTTAAAACAAATGTATCAAAAGACCGTTTATTGACTATTTGTGTGTGTGGAAATCATGTATAATTCACGTATTGTAGTATTTGTGTCGTTTTAAAATGTATTTTAATCGTTGCATATTAATTGATATTTTAAATAAAGTTTGAATATTTAAAAATTTCAACGACCATCTCTCGAAGTTGTTTGGAGATAGGCTGGGCGTTTAAACAATTAAAATTAAAGTACGTATTTCATCTTACAGAAAGCGAGATGTTTTATACGTAAGAGAAGCCAGAGTTGAAATAACATAACGCTGACCTGCTTCATAAATACGTCAAAAATAATAAAGTCGGAAATGACATACAGGACATTGTGCTACTAGAGAGCGCACCAACAGTTTTTTTCCAAGCCAATCATTTTTGACTATGTGTAGTCACGTGTATTTCAAGTAATAGGGGGGTGGGGATTATGCTGCCCTTTCGACCAATCGGAAAACCGCTTTCAGCGTTCAAAAAAGTTGGCGGCCGATGGTGAAGAAGGAGGAGAGGCTGACTTTTACAAGTTTTAATTTGGTGCTATGCAGGTGATATTGCTGTTTTAATTCTATACCGTATATCGAATATTAGTTTTGAAACGGGCATATGTGTGTTGCCTTGGTATGCAAGGTCATTGATGAAATTAGTGTAGGAGCTATGCCGAAGCTTATCGAGTTTAACCACATAAGTAGATTGTTTTTTTTAACTTACATTCGCTAGCTGCTAATTGTAAAGGGGTCGATATCGGTGGTTCGTCTTCGTAATTTGTTTACCACTCAAAATTGAGGAAAGAATGTGCATCTTACAAGTAGTTATATGCGCTATTAAGTCGTTGGTTTCGGTGAAGTAAATTGCGAGGCTTTGAGTCTTAAAATGGACGTTGAATGTAAGGCCATAGCGAGCCACCGGTACCGACGCCGACTGCAGATGCTCGTGATGATCTCCTTAAAATGTGCCTAACTGGTCGGCGGTCAGTTACTTGCGATGCTCCACTTTGCTGACAAGTTAGCACATTTTATATATTTTACTAGGGAGTGAGTTTTGTTTAGATTATATAAAATGCACATGTCACTTTTTAAAACAAGGAATTTTGGTAATGTCCTATGTTGCTTACATAAATCTTATGAAACCAAATTTTAGCTGATTCTGCTTTCACAGTAGAAAGGCCTAAAAAATAAACATGGTTTTGTGATTTATTGATGTCGCGTGTCCTTTACAGAACAAGGAGAACAGCGACCCCAAAGGGCCTCAGAGACAGGTATGACGTGTCGGTATACTTTCTGGAGGAATAATACGTACATTGGAAGTGTCTAAAACATTTAATTGTCCTTGTACTCTGATTCTCTTAGATCGTCACAGGAAATGGACTGGTGGCGGGTCCCCAACGTGTGTTGAAAACTCCAGTTGTTGAGACCAGTGGCAAAACTACGGTCACAGGTATGGCATCAGAACATTTGTGTTCTATGCAGCTTGGTATCCTACGTTTTAAGATAAGGGTGGTGGCTATAATTCATACTGCAATGCACTATGGGAGGCATTGATCCATTTTGTATACAATTAGTGTCACGTAAAAAAAAAAAAAAAAATGATGTTTTAACTCCCTAAGTGATGTATTGAGTTTAGTTCATCTTAATTTTTAAGCGAAGGAAATTGAGTTACTGCTGGGTGGGGTTTTGGTTATGCCTGTGGTAGAGATGTGTTCGGGTCCTGCCTGGGCCTCTATTATGCGACCTACTATTAAAATTAAAGTGTGCTAGCAAAAATACACCTTTTCCTTCATTAAGGAAGTGCCACATGACTTGGAACACTTGTATGTGTATTCACTGCAGATTTGTATGAGTTAGGAACATGCAGTTCAGATGTCACACATTTTGTAAACATACAGTAAATCAGTCCTTTAACTGCAGGGGACTGATTTTATGCACCAAAGTTCCAGTTAGACATGCCAGGAGACACTCAATGGGAAATGGATATTCTTGTAGCCTCTTTTTCTGTATGACGCTGGCGATGTTTACATTGGTTGTTGAACTTCATTCTCCAGGTCCTGGAAGAGTAGCAGTGGGGGATTACCAAACCCAGTGAGTTTTGCCTTGACACATTTTGGACTCTCGTTGGATACAGTGTGACTGGACTCAATCAGCTAGTCTGCTGAAAGAGCCATTGGTCTTTGTTACACTCTGTTGTTGACTTATGAAAATTGTTTTTTTTTTTTTTTTTTCCCCTCCCCTTCCCCATTGAGAAACACATGATCTTGGTTCTTGTTCTGTTTTCTCATTTATTAGGAAACTGTCCATAGAAGACTTTGACATTGGACGACCTCTGGGGAAAGGAAAGTTTGGTAATGTTTATCTAGCACGCGAGCGCAAGCTGAAGTTCATTGTGGCACTCAAAGTTCTGTTCAAGTCCCAGATGGAGAAAGAGGGTGTGGAACATCAGCTCCGGAGGGAGATTGAGATCCAGTCTCACCTGAGGTCAGAACTGCTCTCATCGCCGCTCCTGATGCAAACACATCCCAACTGTCACTCATTATGGTGGCCGGGATTCACTGTCTACTTAATATGTTTGTGCATTAACCTCATTTGTGACAGATTTTGGAGTTCTTCATACTGGAGATGAAACAGAAAATTATCATGGTTCTCTGTATTATTGTGCTATTGAAAATGTTCAAAAAGTACTTTTTGTATAAAACAAAATACGACCATCCTTCAGACTTAATCTTAGAAGGTTGAAAAATTTCGAACTCTCACCTCCTCCTGCTATATTTTCACTGACGGACAATCCGATGTTGCAGGAAACTTTCTAACTTTGAAAAACTCTCTGCTAAAGGGTTAAATACTGTCCAGCATCAACAAAAGTGCTGTTAGTCATCGTGGTTTTAATGATGACTAATATAACTGTCAGGAATTTTACTGTGGTTTACTGTGAAATTAGTAATAGTTTCATTCCTAACCATACCCTGCTTAGGTTTGTGTAAAGAGGAGAACTGCATGTGCTTTCCTGGACTAATGAAAAATGATTTTGTTGTCTTTGAATTTTGCTGGTTAAGCTCATAGTGTGAGGAGCTTGCAGGTTTCCTAAACAGTTCATTTGTAGACATTATACTATGTTGTGTTGATGCATGGTGCTAACAATGCAATGGATGACTGGCTTTCACAAGCCTGTGCAATCTGGATTCTTCATGCAACCCTGTCTGCTCGCAGGCACCCCAATATCTTGCGTTTCTACAACTACTTCCATGACCGCACACGAGTCTTCCTCATCCTGGAGTACGCTCCGCGGGGGGAGATGTACAAGGAGTTACAGCGCTGTGGCCGTTTTGACGACCAGCGTACTGCCACGGTAACCAGGAACCTCTGGCTCCGCTGTCTTCCCTCCCTGTTGGAGGGGAAAGTGGTTCAAGTACCTGTGCGTAGGAAACTCAAAGCTGGTCTTTGAGTTTTGTTCAGATGGGGCTGTGGTGACAACCATGGGATTGTCTTCAACTCTTCCCTTAATATTTCCATGGTGATTGGAGGCTGTCTTGTTAAACTCCATTGTTACAAAACTCAAAGTGACAGATGTCAGTCATGATGCATTTTAAATGCACGACTAGAAACAAGGTGCTGAAAGTCTCTTGTAATGCTGTTTTGAAGCTCTTTGTGAATTTGATTTGCATGGTTTTGTTTTGTGTGTTTTTTTTTTTTTTTTTTTTTTTTTAAAATTATTTAAAAAAAAAATAAACACATTTTTTTAAAATGTTTAAAAGATGAATGTGGAATTGTGGCCAG
>JABJVR010000033.1:2930961-2943267 GCA_025773905.1 Chitala chitala | reverse complement strand
TCACGCAAACAACCACCTTCAGCTCCGCCACCCCGGGACTACAACCGTAGCCCCCACAACCACCTTCAACACCGCCGCCAGCCCCCGGACTGGAACTGTAGTCCACCCAACGCCACCACGGTTGGACACCACATCTCCCTAAATCTCACTCCAACGTTTTTACAAAAGTTGGCAGCCTTGAGTATGTTCTGTTTACTTCCCAGTTTTGTGAAAGTGGCAGGTCGATCCCGATTTTGGTAACAGCAATGCTGAAAGGATGAACTGTGTCTAGCTCTCCAGAGTCAACGTTGGAAGCCCTATTTGTGCCCAGTGGATCTGAACACGAAGGCGGCTTGCAGACGAAGGCTGCCAACTCTCACGCATTGAGCGTGAGACACACGCATTTTGCTGTGTTCACACACTCTCACGCCATACCTCCGATTTCTCACGCTGAAAATCTATTGTATTAATCTGATCTAACCGTAGCCCCCACAACCACCTTCAACTCCGCCACCCCGCCCGTCCCGTCCCGTCCCGTCCCGTCCCGTCCCGTTCGGACACCACATCTCTCTAAATCTCACTCCGACGTTTTTGCAAAAGTTGGCAGCCTTGTTTTTACACCGTAAACCATAAGCACGTGTACAAAGATAATTTATTCCAATTTAGATTGTTTCAATGTACCACCAGTTTGATATAACCCATAGGTGTCTCGCTGAAGCAGTTACCCCCTTTCAGTTTCACAACACCACAAGAACAGCGCAGCTCTGCAAACCAAACATCAACTATGCAGGATTCATTACGAATATATATTTAAGTAATTCAGTGAATTACTGAAACGCTGCAGTGTCCTTTACCAAAACAGCAGTACACAAGTTCCACTAAAAGAGGCAACGTACGTGTTCATATAGGCCTGCTGTAAATGGTAAGAAATGCACTGTGCTCACACGGGAAAATACCGCTCATCTTAAAAAAATATTATCCGGTCTTTAGCCTGGAAACCAAACAATTTATTGAATCGCACGAGATAAGTGTATATCCATATCTCGTTCATTAAAAATAATAAATAAACAAATAAATAAAGGGAGAAACGCTTTCGAAATTAAAGTAAGTGCAATTTGCTGACCGAAGAGAGTATAAAATACCTACATTTCTTAAAGTGCATCTGTCTAGGTTACGCTAAAGTTATTGTGCAGATGAAGTGATTTAAAACTATAGTTTTAAATAATAAAGATTTCTGATCTGAGGGAAATGTAACGCATGAAATATTAATTAATAAAGAATTAAAATATTCCATGGATACACTTGTCGTTATTGTCGATTTGTTTATTTGAAATCATTATATGTAATCCATACAGTAACGCGATGTAAATGCAAATGTACCTTCAATGTTTTTCGTACATCTTTTTACTTAATGGTTAGTGAAGTAATACTTCCAAATGGACATACTTGTAAATGCTTAATGCAACATTACATATAAGTCATCTGACAGCTGGTTACAAAGTGTGTGAAGAAAGAAAGAAGAGAGAGAGAGAGAGAGAGAGAGAGAGAGAGAGAGAGAGAGAAAGAAAAAAAGAGTAAGTTGCCGTTAATGACAAGGTTGACGGTGTGTCAGTCCGCCTAAGCGACTGATGACAAACAGTGTAAACCAAATTAAAAGGACTTCAATTAAAGACCACAGAAATATTAAAAAATTAACTATAAGAAAAACAAAGAAAGCGACGAAAGGCCATTAAGTTTGTAGCTTTATATAAAAATGCAGTTAATATTTCATAAGGTGAGACAGGAGCGGTGGGGAGAGAGGAGCGGTAAACTTTCATTAAACAGGCTGCCTGGCTGCGGGGGAATCGCTCCGCAACGCCCTACGTTCATCACTTTTATTACAATAATATAGATATCGCTCTCTTTCCAACTCGTCCTAATTTTCGTCTGCCTTTTCACTCTCTCGGTCTGTTTTATATATAAATATATATAGTAATAAAAACATACGAGATCCTTTTTAAATGCACTATTACTTATCCGAGCCTTTTCATATTGTACCATCACAGGCACTTTAGAGCCGTTGTAAAAGCGAATCATTTATTATTGAACAGAAACGGTCTTTTGCATATTGTCAGAGAGCTTGGTGCTGCCTGCCAGACTCCCATTCAAAATGCTCTGCGAAATTGATAAGAGCAGGACACACGCAATAAAAACAGAGCCCCGGGCGAGGACACGGACCCCCAATATGCAGATTTAGTCATTTCTCCAACCTCTCCTGCTTTTATTCTCCTTCGTGGGCGCTGCAGACCCTCTCATGCTTTTAATTTATTTCACCTATTTCTTTGATCCCACGATGGCTACAAGCTGCCTGCGTGGGCATCCCTACCTGTTCGTACACATTCTCCTCGGGTTAAAAGGTTTGACTTTGTCTTTATGAATGACACTGCGGCATCTATTTCATGTGATATCCGAAAACACAATTGTTCTACTATTTCAAGTAAAATATTTAATTCTGTAACATTTGTTATGTTTAACGACCCTAAAAGGAACAGGAATGCAGTACTTGGTCATTTGTAACGGTGTTAGTGTCGAGTCCGGCCCGTCAGATCGCTGGACGGGTCAAAATGTAATGTGATACGACGTGTTTTACAGAACAGCAGACAGCCTATCCGTCCAGTTTAGCTTTATTCGTTTAAAATGTTAATATTTAATAAGAATATTACAGATTTCAATGAATCATTACATTGCATTATTATCAGAATATGGCGGCAACCGTACACAACGAGTTTAAGTGTCTTTCTATACTAGATTTGATCTGTCAAACCACAAATAACGCAAAATACTACAAAAAACGTGCATTAAAACATCTCATAAAACCACCAATGTTGAAACCAAACCAACGACCTCGGTAAATTAATATATGAATTAAATAACTGAACACATTCAATAATAATAATAAAAATTATTATTATTATTATTATTATTATTATTACTATTGCTGTTGTTGTTATTGTGTTTGGGCTGCAGCTGTTGTACGGATTATGAAACAAACGAATTTAAAGAGCTGCGAATATGAAACTGTACGTATTAAAGTAAATTACCTTTTTATGGTCGTTATTTCCAGTTTGTTCGACATATTTCGCTGTAATTCGGTAGGTTCAGTAGGGCTCCATCTGCGTTAATTTAACACTATATTACATTCACGCAGCCAGCCCGACTTTCGCACTTTCTGCAGTCCCGGGTTTTGCTGCCACGCGCTCCATCGCGTTGTCTCTTAACGCGGGCGATCCTTAAACACAAAACCCATTACTGTAAATTGCTAAAGGAAAGGCCAACAAAGGTCTTCAGCAAATATTCAGTAAAGACCAGTTTTTTTCCTAATATTGTTATTGTTGACGCCAGACTTGCGAGACTGTTGCGTTTTGCTTAATTTAAAATGATTTTCAAGACGACCTCCTTCAGTACATGATCGCGTGTCAGGTTTAAATTTAATAGGTAAAAGAAAGTGGACACTAATTTAGGGAAGCAGAGCACCACTATTTAAAGTACTGCATTTTATTTCTGTAGTTATGTAAGTCATACCACAAATTTTACTTTCAGATTTGTTACAAGAAGAGTACGTAGAAATACTGCACTGTTGCCTCATATCTCCGCGGTCGGGCGTTTTAATGCCAGCAGCGCCTCTCCAAAGCCGGGATAACATGGGAGGATGGTGTAAAAAAGGGCAGCCGGCACAGAAACCTGTCCCAAATCGATGTACGGCTCCTTAACCGGGACCACCTCAAGGGTAGCCCGAAACCTGATATACTATTCAGCATTTATATTTTAGTAGCATCTGCACATTAGGGCCTGCGATTTAGAAATGGTGCAATGGCTGTGGATTTGGGCCAGGCAGGTAAATGAGCCGAAATGGTTTTAATTAATACACTGAAACATAATGGCACTGAAAACGTGGTATGGTTTTCAGGGAACGTTTTACACAAAAATAAACGCTAGTAACGATACAGTCTAAGTTATAAAGCATTGCAAATTGAAGGTCATTGTTATCACGACTTTTTCTAAACAATCACGTTTATATGGAAGTTTAGTCATGTCAACTGGACATGAAAGAAGTCCAGTTGACATGACTAAACTTCCAGATAACCTCACCTGGACGACTGAGAATCTGCATAGAAATCACGCTGAATGTATAATGCGGGTGCATGAGGTGGACACACGGGAACGAGCAGTAAAGGATTACGTAACGGGCACCAGGCTCGTGCCTGCCCGCCCCTGAGGACTCGAGCTTTTAAGCATCGGCGCTAATGGTCTATTAAACTATCAAGTACTTCAAAGTAAACGGATTTGTTCCTCTCCAACTTCAGGTCCCCGGAGGTAATCAAACGTGGTTCATTGGCCAAAGGCATGTAATCGCCTTTACGAGGCGGATTACAAGGAACCACTTAGATCCGCTGTCCAGAGATAGGGTTTCCCGTAACTTTTATTGCATTAGACTGGAGTGGAAACTGCGTTCCCGGCACAAACAAACATGGTGCATGTACCGCTATAGACTATGGTCATACAACAGAAAACATGGCTACATCCAACCTATCATTAAACAGTCGTTTTAAGGACACAGAGCAATACACAGAAATGCGTATAGTCGGGCAATAAACAACGACTCCAACAACAAACATACCATTATTATTATTATTATTATTATTATTATTATTATTATTATTATTAATAATAATAATAATCATCATCATCATCATCAAACGAAATATCTACAGTTTACATGTTTGCTATAAAATAAAACAGGGACAACATAAAATATATTTAAATTATAGCAATCCTGCATGCGAAACACTTTGTCTTTTAATCGCTACGTGAATATATTATTATTATTATTATTATTATTATTATTATTATTATTATTATTATGTTGTTGTCGTTGTTTTTGTTAATGGAAAATGTGCTTTTACAAGCACTTCGAAACAAAAATAATTTTCATACAACATACCATGAGTAAAAAAATAAATCTTTCTTTTTAAAAATTAAATCTGAATACAACCGCGTTCCCGACTCATTACTCTTTTTGTATGCTACCAGTACATGTCGTTGGCATTGCATGTTGACTCTACGTGTATTCCCGTGTAAACGCGAAATGGATAAATACGTGGGAATCCTGGTGTTTAACATTACAAGAATTATGTGGAAAAGCGAGGAGGCTGAGGTCCGGCTGCCTGTACTTTTTCATGGTGTACACTTCGGTCCTGAACATGTTTCCATCTGCCCTTCCAACTATAACACTATGTTTTATATCGTTATTTAGATCTGTGTAGTGCGATGTAGTAATAAACAAAGACAAGATATTCATGGAAATGCTGTGATCTGACATACTACATTTAGAGTTATGAATTAAATTGACTGTAAATGTGACATTCAATCTGCATCAGATATACTACAGTTATGACTTCAAATGTTTGTAAACAAGTTCGTACAAAAAGGTGGAACTTCTCCAATGACGGTACATGTTTCAGAAAAGTAGGCTTCCCGAATCAGAAAGTAATCACGTATTCCAAATGCACTGCATCCACTTTATTTCAAACATTCAGAGTTAGATGAATCAAAGTAATGTTTTTTTTCATAAATGTATTTTATACATTCAAAAACAACGCAGTCGATGTCAGAATTCAGTTGCCTCTACAGTCCGTTTCCGTATTTTAAATTTCAGGGACACCTGCAAATACATACGCACTTTTAATATCAATGACAAAATATGTGTTTAAATTACAAATTAATAATTCGGAAACTTCCACAATAATAAAATCTATCTGAATTCAAACAGCAAATGTGGGAATAATATGGCATTATCTCCCATTTTTAAATCCAGCTCATAATTTTTTCTACCGCTGTACAGCTAACCCAACCATAATATCCAGCTCGAGAGACCTGCTTCGTGACTTATAATATAATTGATGTTTTAATAATGCGACCATCACAATATATTGCGGCTCGATTGGACCGTCCTTAGTTAAATGAATTTGCCTTGTGCGTGTTAAAATATGATGTCACCACGGGATGCACCCTCAGCCGGGTTCAGTACGGCTGCTAAACGTGGAAATGGGAGCCAATACAAAGAGGGGTGGGACCCATGGAAATACGGGATGGTCAGATCCAATAGTGGGAAAGAGGCTGTTCCAGAGTGAACTGTCCCGTGAAGAGCCATTTGGTGCTCAGAGCCAGATCCGTCTGCCTAACGACCTACGGATGGAGCAGTCACTGGGTGCTGCCCAAGAGGAATTCGGTAATGGGAAAAAAGAGCTTAACTTTGACCTCAAGTAACAGAGCAAAGACCATTGCACGTCTGTAATTTCCTTTGGTCGACTTCTTCACCATCCTGTCGATTTTTCCTTTACCACACCAAACTGTGGGCATCTCCGCTTCCCAGGCTCTGCAGAGAAGCGCGGGGATGGAGCCTACCCCGAACAGAACCCCCAGCGGCCCCAGCCAGCCCCCACAAGCCGCTCAGCACGAGCCAATCAGTTTCGGTATCGACCAGATACTCAGCGGCCCTGACCCAGAAAGTGCCCAGCAGAACGGCGTTAGGAGTATTTCTGACTCGGGCGGCGCGTACCATCTGGGCAGCCCTATCGGAGCCAGCACGGCACCGTACACGGCACTCCACGGCTCCTTCCACGGTGTTACTGCGCCTTTCGAGGACTCCGGCACTTACAGCGTGAACGTGACCCTGGCGCCTGGTGGTGTGATCCGGGTCCCGGCACACAGACCGCTGACTGCCGCGGTGCCACCACCTATGGCAAGTGCGGTCCCTGGGTTCGGCAGTCTGAGCTTCCCTTGGGTGGAGAGCACTCACAGATTCGCCAAGGAAAAGTTCACAGGTAATGACAGTGTTAAAGTTAACAAAGTGTTGAAGTTTTGTTTATAATAAATGTTTCCCAGGTTCTTATTTAGGATTAAATTAGGTCATTTCAAAAGTTAGCTGCAAATGACATAATGTAATTGCATTGTATTAGTCTATTTTTATTTAAAATCCAGTAAATTTTCATTTTTCATTTGCATGCTTTAATGTAAAACTTTGAACGCGCGCGCGCGCGTGCGTGCGTGTGTGTGTGTGTGTGTGTGTGTGTGTGTGGATGCGTGCATCTCTCTGTAGACGGTTCACATTAGACAATTTAATAATTAAATGAACTCAATAAAATTCGTCAATGTATGATAGTACAACTACTTAGTGATGGTTTTAAAACAATTTTGTAAACACACATTTTATTAAAGATACTTTAATATTCGTTTTAACAAACGGTCTAGACTAAGTACAAAAACACTTTAAGCATTTACAACATTTTTACAGTTTTACAAAAGCTGAGTTATCCAGGGTTATGTAGAACACGGTGGGTTTCCAAAACTACACGAAATGTCCATGAGCAAACTGAAAAACATTCCACTGTGATGTAACATTGTAGCGCTTTGAGATTTGTTTTCAAATGTAAAGTGCATTATAAATAAAATGTATTATTATTATTATTATTAACATAATGCATGCAAGTTTTAATTTAAATTACCCTTGCATTTCCAGTTTACGACCACATATAAGATCGGTTTCTTTAACAAATTCTACGCTGTATTGTTGTTGTATATGAATGTTGTATGAATGATCTATACTATGAATAATCAAATTTATGTTCTGATACATATTGTAAATTATTTTGCATATTAATTGATTTGTACATTTAACAACGTAGACTTCTAACTTTTTTTTCCTTTTAACACAGCAAATGCACATTGACACGTTTTGAAATAAGGGTGCAAACGCGCATGTGTGTCTTTAAACGGGACGAAAGACGCGTTTTCACCAAAGTGAGAATTTGCACCTTTGGACACATGAAGTTCTCCATCACGTGTCTCGGTCTTTGCTGTTCATATAATTACGAACTTTAAAGTTTGAACATAATTACAACTTTTAACTGAAAATTATTTTCAACAATATACATTTAATTTAGTAAGAAATTCAGTGAATGTCAGTGACAGCTGTGGGCAGTATAACGGCAGGTGCGATTACTTTTTCTGGAGTTTCTTTGGAAACACGGACCGTCAAAGTAATTTGATCTAGTCGGATGTTAAACGCGCTGTCAGTCTGAACGCAGGCAAACTTATCCGTTATCAGCGTATAAAAAGGGGTAATATGATATTTAGCGCCATCAATGTTCATCGCTGTTGAGAAGGCTGTGTTGGTAGAGTTGGCACAGACAATCAACGTACAGTGTGTTCTTTATATGGACAGGGTGCTCGGAAGGAATTACCACGAACCTACACGGGGGCACAGGTAACAACATCCACGTAAGGATTTATTTGTAAGCAACGAGCACTAATACACGTTAATGTAGCGCACACCGTGCATGTGGGGGCCACTAGCTTTGTGATTATGGTCTTGAAATAACCACATTGTGACGCTCACAACAAAAAATCCTCACAAAACGTGAAACAAAAGAGGAAAGTGTTCAACATTTAAAAAATCAAATTTCTTTAAAAACATATTAAGCCCTTATCCTCTAAGCCGAAAACTGAACTTTTCAGCAACGAATCAATAAATGTCAGGTAAGATTTAGTGCACTTTGAGTATTACAGTCATAGCTGTCTTTTAGCTGTGACAGCACAAGACATTTACATTCATTCATTTAGCAGAAGGCGTGCATAGGCGGTGATTCCACAGACTCTGGGGGTCCAACGCAAAATGCTTTAAAAGGGATTTCTGCAGATTTGTCCTTGCAATATGTAGTATGCAGTTAACTGTCCAGAAAGACCCCCTTCCAGCTGGGACTCCAGGTCACTGCCTACCTTGCCTGTCCTATTGCAGTACGTCTGCATGAGTATTAATAATGAGGTCAGACAATACCTGGGAAACCATCTGACAGTAAGTGCTGTCCTATAGTCAAAGTGCACAAGGTTCAGTTAACCAAGAAAACATTTTTATAGCACAAAGATTGTATTTATGAACTGTATACATTACGACTGTAAGCCTTGGAGACAGAATTATTTGAAGATTTAGGAAAAAACAGTTTTGGCCAATATAAAATTTTGCAGTTATTTTTTGCTCAATGAAAAGTAATGTTATGAGTTTAAAAATTTACATGACCACACAGTTTTCTTCTTCCTCTGAGCTGTTGAATTAGGAACAAAGAGGAAAAACGTCCAAAACACGTCACATTTGGCAGACAACCTGCTGCATTAATCACTGCTTCGTTTATTGAAACTGCATGGTAGGAAGCTGTCTACTCCTGGACTTATTTAAATATATGTTTTAGGCCTGCTGAAGCAGTGAATCAGATAGTGTTTCCTATTCAGTGATCTAACAGCCCCAATGAGACTCATGTCTACAGGCTTTTGTGAACACAACTCTAACTTACTTATATACTTGTTGCCAATGCTACCAGAATTTTAATAAGTGTCGTAGGCCAAGGATTAATGTGGAAGAGGAGCTTGGTGTGGGATAGGCTGTTAAAAATCAGTTTGTACACTTTTGTATGTGTCTCTGTCCATCTGTCTGTCTGTCCATTTGTCTGTCCATACTCATGCCCACTCCAACAGGTCTCAGTCCGTTTGCCGTGTCTCGCCGGATTGGCCACCCATACCAAAACCGCACACCACCAAAACGCAAGAAGCCACGTACGTCTTTTTCACGAGTGCAGATCTGTGAGCTGGAGAAGAGGTTTCACCGGCAGAAATACCTGGCAAGTGCAGAGAGGGCCACTCTTGCAAAAACACTCAAGATGACCGATGCCCAGGTGAAGACATGGTTCCAGAACCGCAGGACCAAATGGAGGTGAGAAGCAATGGGTGAACAGCAAAACAACAAAATCAGAGGAAGAAAATGTTTTAGGGCAAAGGGCACGCTCAGACAGCCTTTCCTGCATGCTTTGCAGGGTGCAGTCTTTAAGTGCTGGTGTGCTCCAGGTCATGCAAAAGTATGTTCATTATCTACATATTACGTTGCACACAGCATAGAGAAGCCAAAGCAAAGGAAGACGGTACTTGTAATGTGAGAAATATTTCCCAAGCCATGGCATATGTGTAGTTCAGCTGCATCTTTGGAGAATCCCTTTCTGCAAATCAGTAAACGCCACACTGAACTAAGGCAGTTTTGGTACATGCAAGAGCTGCAATGCCAGTGATCCACACATGGAAAAAGAAGTTGCTGTCTAATGTTAAAATAAATAGGTTAAAATCAAAGCAGAGTCCTGATTAAGTGTGTGTAAACGGTAATTTAATCCCTTTATGCTAGATTACTAGCGATGGACATTCAAACTAAACGTTTCTTAAAATTTCTATTAGTAAACACACACACACACACACACACACACACACACACACGTGTATGTGTGTATGTATATGTTCACTAATATATACACACACACTAATGTATATTATACATATATATATATGTACATTATGATATTAGAAGTTAATTGTCTGCAACCTTGCAAAGGATAAGCAGTTGGGTAATGGATGGATGGATAATTAATTAATAACTTTACAAATTATTAAGCAAAAAAAAACAGGTATTTACTGTAATAAAAAATGTGTACTTGCTTCTCCAATTAGGTGCATGTCCGCACACTTGTGGAGAATAGAACGTTATTTACAGACTCATAATCAGACTGGATACGATGTAAGACAGTGCAGCACAGGAAGAACGACACAAACTGTTGGAAAAGCGGGATATTAATCTAGGTCGATTTGCCTCCAAAACAGCTCCAATCATACGTGCTCTTTTTGCGACCTTAAAAGTTGATTCGGAAATGATCTAAAACAGGGGCTCTTGAACATTTTAATTCTAAAACACAAATGAAAACCTTAGGACCCACTCTGGCACATAAACATTTTTATTTTCTGTTCTATTTAGGAACTACTTTGGCGGCTCTGCCTCACCTGCCTGCCCTCACCGCACGTCCCTGAGTCTGAGTATGTTCAGACGCAAAGATAAATTCACAGACCCTGTTATCGTTTCGTACGTTGGAGACAAAATGTCTGACCTGCAAATTTGGTATGTCAGATAAAGGTGCACGTAGGCATGTAGAAGTACATGTAAGCTGCCATGTGACGTTAGCATAATTAACCTTAATTAACTTAATTAAAATATGCTGTGACTGCTGCTGCTGGTTGAGCTCCACACAACCGCTGAGTTTCATTCTGAGCTGATGAGCAGTGCTGCTTTTGCTGTTCATACTCAGAATCGAAATTTTAGTTTCTAAACCGACGCAAAGCCAATGGACACAGGAAAGGAATAGCTTGTAATGGTGATATCGCGATATAAACGATAAAATTGTAAATAAAAGACGTCGAATAAAATCTGTTTCAGTTTTTTATTATATGAAACTTTTAAATATTTATTTGTTTAAAATTATTTTAAAATTTCTGTTGAATTCATTATTAACTTTGTTATTAGAAAAAATAAGGTCTGCACTTTCTGACTTTAAAACGAATAGTTGTTTGTATACAACACTACAACTGCAATCGAAATTGTTATATTTTAATATGAGGTTCTCAGACCTTTTATAATAGTCAGTACTGTGACAGTATAGTGAAGTTTCATCAACGGCAGGTTAATTTTGCATGTATATATAGTTCTGATACTGCTTTTTACGTATCGTAGTTATATATGATATATAACTACAACAGACTGAAGAAGCCTTTTGGTAAAGGTGAAACGTTTCTGCGTAAAGGAGAAAGACGCCCAGCCGACATGACTGACATTCCAGATAACCTCACCTGGACGACTGAGACTCTTCATTGACTTGTTAGTTGTTTAATTACATTCGTCACATTTACTGTAATCTGTTAATCAGATGTTTTGAGGGGTCTGTGTGCCAATACATGATTTAATTTACTAATAAGCATCATTTATAAATAATAATAATGTAACAATCTTACTTTTTGACAGCGCTTCACAGAACGCTAGATTTTAATGTAAAACATCTGTTACAGCGGTGCACATCAATCTAAACATTCATAATATACTGAGACCCTACTACGCCTGGCTGCAGATAAAACTCTACAAAATTAAATTAAATTAAATGAGTGATTTTCCAGTTAATAGTATGAGGAATCGTGCCGAGATTACAAAATGTACCAAAGTAAACAGCACATACACCGTACTGGCGTGTCTAATGTCGTGTGTGTACTAACCTGGATTAGGGGCACACACCTTGATTCGCGGTATATAACTGGATTACGGGCACACACCTTGATTCGCGGTATATAACTGGATTAGGGGCACACACCTTGATTCGCGGTATATAACTGGATTAGGGGCACACACCTTGATTCGCGGTATATAACTGGATTAGG
>JABJVR010000033.1:2904697-2918691 GCA_025773905.1 Chitala chitala | reverse complement strand
TTGTGCGTGAAAATCCCAGTAGATCAGCAGTTTTTGAAATACTCAGACCAGCCCGTCTGGCACCAACAGCCATTCCATGTTCAAAGGCACTTAAATCCCCTTTCTTCCTCGGTTTGAACTTCAGCAAGTCGTCTTCAACACATCTAGATGCCTAAATGCATTGAGTTGCTACCATGTGATTGGCTGACTAGCAATTTGTGTTACCAAGCAATTGAACAGGTTTACCTAATAAAGTGGCCGGTGAGTGTAAATTGAAAATGATCAATGCAAATGTTAGTGTTACACATATACAACGTAAGATTAATCGAATGAGGAATGTCACTATTTGCTGCTCACTGTTTGTCGTCTGTGACAATATTAGCTCCTTAGCTTTCTAGTTTTCCCATTTTACGTCATGATATCTGACAGTCAACGGGGCATCCATTCCTACTTGTGTAGGAGGGTGCAAACACACACGCGTACAGAGAGAATCCAACACAGTTATTTACAGAATAAAATATAATGTCGCAACTACGGCCAGCTATGGGCAAGTCAGATGTTAAGTAACCGTGATTAATTTATACTTAACTTCCAACATTTACAAAATTATTTTCCTAAGCAAATACCAGTCGCAGTCGGTTCAGTGTTTGTGTGTGAATGGTATCCAGATTCAATTTTGGTAGTGTGCTCTTGTGCAGAGGCCTCATTAGTTAAATCTTTCTGACTGTCCCAAGTCTCGTGTGGAAATAAAGAGCCAGTAAAGCAGCGACACTTAGAACGTTTTATGTAAAATTTCTATTAAAGGAGTTCTTTTAAACCATATAATATGTAGGCAACAAACTACTTCTGTCTGTTGTGACTGAGGCAGGACACCATGCTATGGCTAGCCACTTCAGTGCTGTAAAGGGTCCTTGTGGTCAGATGAACTTCTGTGATACAGTAAATTGTACATATTTGTTGTCATTCAGCATGATTTACACCCACATTCTGGATGGCAAATAGTATGTGATATATTAAAAAAAAAGCTTTAAAAGTCTGCTTAGCCTGTCCTGTTGTCACTCATCAACACCACTACTGAGCTATTACATCAACAAAGGAAGCGTTCCACAGCCTCTGAGTGAATCACAAAAATGGGACGGTAACAGTAAATAAGGGACGCTTACTGGTAGAGTGGGCGTGTATTAATCGAGGTGCAGTTTTCACCTGAAAAACTTTTCTCCCATCAACAGTATGCTTCTCAAAGGAAGGAGTCTTGGAGCACCTCTGAGAAAGTGGAGCGGAAATCTGACTTTCTGACTGATTAGTCATATCCTCCGAGCACAAATGGAAGTCAGCACACATAACTCTCCACTGGCTGAGGTCCAGAGAAAAGCAGGTGGTCCAAATTGGATCACCACAGAGCAGACCTTTTCTTAGAAGCTGTCAGCTCTTCGCCAAAAACTTTCCGCTAAGATGATGACAGTCAGATTAAGATTTAAGGTGCAAAAATGTTCTAATTACAGAAATGAAGCCATTTTTTCTTGCTGAAGTCTACAGTAGTAAGTGACTGTAAGTTGCGTGCTCTTCAACAACAGCCTTGCTGAGGTGCTAATTAGCATCATTGCTTCATTTGCATTGCAGGTTTCTAAAATAATAATAGAAATATATGTGAGTATGAATGAAACTGCTGATGACTGGGCAAAGGTTATTTACACTGGCATATCAGTTCAGAGCTGTACTGTGAAACATCTGTATATAATAATAATATAATAATAATAATAATAATAAATGCAATAAAATTTATATTAAACATTATTAAATCTAGTCCATTTGAATCTTTGATAGGTCTTATACTGTACATAATAAAAGTAATTACAGGGTAAGTGCAGAGTAGATACTGACCATGTGACCTAATTACATCTCTACCAAGGTAAATTCTAAAGTGTTGTACTTACTGAACTGTAAATATTAGTTAATAAAAAGCTCCTGTGTGTTATCTGAGCTGAGTTAAAAGTGCAGAAGATAATTATAAAGAAGGTGGGATTTTTGGACAGAGTAAATTATGACAGACAGTTTCCCCACCCTTGGCTATTTAAATTGTCCTTGCTGTGAAGCTTGAGGTACACTCCGGGTACTCACAATGTTCCTGCTGATGTTACAGACAAGCTCTTTTGTGTAACCCATAAAGTCATCAGGACCACACAGTCTAATTGTCCTGCATTTTAAAATCAACTTGTGGCAGTTAAAGCCACACACATCACGGGAAGCGGACTTTCCCTTCACATTGTGAGCACGTCTCAGTCCAGACATGTTGCTGTTCTTTTTATTAATGACTTTAGGCTGACTTTTACATTCAAACAGTGTCCATCTGCAGTGCCCCCCAGAGGTTTATTCAAGAGACAGGTGAAGGTTCCAGGTTCTGCATTTCAAAGGAGCATGAAGGACGACATGGAAAACGCGGTCATCATGCTAAGGATGATTATGACATGCTCAAACTGAAACAAATGCACTCCTGAGCTCACATTGCCCTCTGCCTCACCACAGCCCTTTCTTGTTAAAACAGAATAAGGAAAACAGAAGTGCTCAGGGCTCTGTTCCCTAAAGTGGGGGAAGACCGATTTAAGAGCTCAGTGACCCAGCCTGAGATTTTCCAGACACTGCCATACCTGAGCCCATCCTTTCTCCAATCCCCAGTTCTATCTATTTCCTGTCCTTGCTTGCTTCAGGGCACATGCTTCCATGCAGGCGTGCTGTGAAAATGGCAAATCTTAGTTCTTTAGCGTGGAGCACAGGGAATGTCGGTCACCTTTCCTTTTTGTTTTGTGCTAACAAATCATCACACTGAATGTTCTGTGAACCATCACATACAGGCTCAGCATTTCAAACCCTTTAGTGGTCAGTTTCAAAGAGAAACTGAAGTCACATGAACAATTTGGACAGCCTTCCTTGACCACTAAAATCTAACACAACTGTCACAAAGAGCTTCCATCCAAAGAGAGTCAGTGAGTTTCCCTGGAAATACAAACCATAAAAATTAAATTGCTTTACGCTCTGATTCATCTAGCTTCTCTAAACAGTAATTATGTCCATTAAATAAATATCCATGGTTACATAAAAACATAGACTCCAATTAATTCTGATGTTCACCCCAAGCTCAACCTCTGTCTGCCAGTATGTTCGGTCAGGGCCTGAAACTTCAATGCACCCTGAGCAGTCAGCACACGGCCAATCAAAAAAGAGCCTAATGTCACGTTCTTTCACAGGACACAAATTATATCCCAAAAACTGTTTGGAATTATGAAGTCCATTCATCCATTTATTGGCTTATCTTTTGCATTCCTGAAGACCATACCAAGCAATGTAGGGTGCAAGGTAGGGGCAGTAGGCATGGATGGTGTTTGAACTCACTGCCTCTTGTCCTTGCCACTCAGCCACCATGTCTACTTATCCAGACTAAAGGAGCAGAAAAGAATATCAACAAAATCTAGAAGAAAACTGAAAAATGAGAATTGAAGTGATTTAACCGAGTGCCTTTTACAAAAGGAGTCACAGCTCAACTGTGTCAGTGGTTTCAGCAGAAAAGCTTTGTTTGTTAAACACACTTTGATTTGACAGCTGCAAACCCACAACCGTCACCTTTCAGGGAACAATTGGTTATACTGACTGAAACGTTTAAATATCAAAGTAATTACTTTACACAAGTCTCGCAATTAAGAGAATGGAAACATATTCATAAGGTATTCATTCCTTTCAAATGTAATAAGACTCTAATCTCTCCCAAGACAATGAGCGGATGAAAACAACCTAAAGGTAAAGGGGGAGCAGATTTGAAAGCACGTCTCTTGCAATTCAGTGAGCTTCATTTTATTTGGCCAATCAGCATTTACGAAATGGTGACCCATGGAGCACTTTCCAGACATTTGCAGAATTACAAAGTGTGTCTGGGTATATTTCACACAGCTCTGTTTAATGAAAAATAATTAACGGTAATAATAAATGAACAAATGTACTGAACGAACAAATGTACACTGATCAGCCATAATATTGACTAGGTCCGTTTGCCACCAAAACAGGTCTGACCTGTTGAGGCATGGACTCCAATAGACCTCTGCAGCAGATCCATTAAGTCCTCTAACTTGCGACGTGGGACCTCCATGGATCAGACCTGGCTTTGCAGCACATTCCAAAGATGCTTGATCAGATAATTGGATAATTTGGAGGCCAAGTCAACACCTCAAACTCATTGATGTGCTCCTCAAACCATTCTTAAACTATTTTTGCGGTGTGGCAGGGTGGATTAACTCGCTGAAAGAGGCCACTGGTATCAGGGAATACCATTTCCATGAAGGGGTGTACTTGGTCAGCAAAAATGTTTAGGAAGGTGGTACGTGTCAAAGTAACATCTGCCTGAATGGCAGGACCCAAGGTTTCCCAGCAGAACATTGCACAAAACATCACACTGTCTCTGCCAGTTAATCTTCTTCCCATAGTGCATCATGGTGCCATCTCTTCCCCAAGGATAGCGACTCACATGCACCTGGCCATCCACATGATGTAAAAGAAAATGTGATTCATCAGACCAGGCCACCTTCTTCCTTTGCCCTGTGGACCAGTTTTGCAGCCCATGTGCCCATTGTAGATGCTTCTGATGGTGATCGTGGTCAGCATGGCCACCCTGACCGGTCTGCAGCTGCGCAGCCCCATACACAACAAACTGCAATGCACCGTGTGTTCTGACATCTTTCTATAGGACCCAGCATTAACATTTTCAGCACTATGAGCTGCAGTAGTTCTTCTATTGGATTGGACTACACGGGCCAGTCTTTGTCCCCCACGTACATCGGGCTTGGCTGCACATCACCCTGTTGCCGGTTTACTGGTTTTCCTTCCTTGGACCACCTTTGGTAGGTCCTGACCACTGCAGACTGGGAACATCTCACAAGAGCTGCAGTTTTGGAGTTGCTCTGACCCAGTTGTCTAACCATCACAATTTGGTCCCTGTCAAAGTCACTCAACTTACCCATTTTTTCAACCTCAGGGACAAAACGTTCACTTGCTGCCTAATATATCCCACCCATTCCCAGGTACTATTGCAACAAGATAACCAATGTTATTCATGTCACCTGTCATAATGTTATGGTTGATCAGTGTGTAAGAGCTGTTTATTAGTCTGAGATTATGATGGAGATAATACCCAGTCTCCAGCCTCTAACACCACAAAACACTGAATGCCAATAGCTGCATACATCCATCTCAGCTCCACAACTGCACAAGGAATTTAATAAAAATTGTACAGCACACAATATGAAGTAAATCATGCTCTATTTACAATGTAAGAATTTTGCAAAACGGTCTATAAGAAAAGATTCAACTAATAAATTAATTTCGATCTTCATTCTAAAAAGCCCATAAGTCATTTGTACATTACCCACCTGGACACAAGGAAGTAAGAAAACTTGCACTGACACTGAAAGATGTACAAGTCGTACATTTCAAGAAGGAGCTGTCGGTTCACTCAATGCTAGCAGGAGCATGGCGGCTTGAAGCTAACTTCTTTTTTGTGGATCTTGGAGATTAGCAAATCGACAAGCTGTCAGCACTATTCGAACTCATTGACTCTTCTACCTGCCGAGCAGAGTGACTCAAAGAGGAGCTGGCATTCACGGAGGAACCCGTCAATATAGGTCAATCCTCTATTACAGTCCAGTTTAATCCCTGCTGTTTAGTCAAAGCAACTTGGTGTACCCTAATACCTATGGACACAATTTGGAATTTCACCTGCACTATACAGGTTAATCAAGTTTTCAAGGTCTACTTCACCAGTGAGCCCCTAGAGAGTGGAACTTTTAACCTTTGAGTCACATGTCAAGGTCCTTAAACTGAGCCACCCTTCTTATTATAATAAGTTAGACGTTATGTTAGAAAGCCCTGTTGAAACCTGTCATTTGATTTAATTTCCAGTACAAACAGTCCGAGGTTCAAACCATCAGTGGGCAGTTTAAAGTAAATTATTTATATTTAACAGCAGGAATATCGAGGTTTGAGAACAGAGGAATAACGTACACAAAAGCTGTGTAAAAAAACACAGGCCTATTGAATACGTTCAAATTTCACCAGATGCTTGAACTTCTCATTTACTGAACTTGCTGTCTATAAACAAAGAGGGCTTAGCTGGTTAACAAAGCATTTGACACGTGACTTTCACACCTTTTACTTTAAAAATATATATTTTTTGAAAATTTATTTTATCGTTTGAGGAAAGTGAGTGGAACGTTAATATAAATCCATCAAAATCATCTAAAATAAATGTCAGAGAATGAGTTGCATATTTTCCAGTAAGGTGGAAATCATAGTTTCTGCAAGGCCGGGAGAACACAGAGAGCAATGACCCAGTTCTGGACCACAGATCAGCCTCATCCAGTGTGCTTCTTACACCTCTACTCGTCACAATTAACTCACTCATCTTCAAGGTTAACAGTGGTTGATACCAGAACAAGATCCAAATGAATTATTTCACCTTTAGTACCCACATTCTTTTCAATGGTCTCCTTAGTCTCTACAGTTGGTGAGTACCTGGAAAACAAAAACTCACTGCCTCTAAGACCCAGCGATTAATGAAACATCTTTGCCGTACCGTATATTAAGTCAAATGCAAAGACCACTTCTGTTTGCATGACAATACTAAGTGATACTATTTTTACTAACAATACGCTGAAAGTAAGGCACAAGAGTTGAAACATAATGTATTCTTGCTATATTTAAAAGCCAGCGTGGTACCGTAACAACATGTTTTGTTGTTCATTAATACTTACAATGACAGCAACTCATTTCCTCTAATCAGTTTCACCTGCTCCGTATTCAGAATGTTCCTCGAAACCCACGTTTTTCACTGAATCTCACACACTATTCACCCCAGAGAAACTGAAAATGCACATAAAAGAAAACATTGTTTAGACCGTGGCTTAACACTAAGTATATGTTTGTTTAGAAAGGGGGGGGTTGAATCCACCCATGCAAATTGCCACACAGTGACTCATAAATCTTACAAAATGCTAATCTGTATTCAACCACAGCATAAACAATGATTTTCAAAAGTGTTCCAGGACAACTGCTATAGATTTCTTTGTTCAAAGTGTATTTTATATAATGAAAGAAAAAATTCCAAAATAAAGTAGTACAAATAAGACAGGAGTCAGATAAGTGTCAGAAAGCTAAACAGAAAACTATAGAGCACTGCCTGCCTGTTCTATCGTTCTCCACACTCCACCTTCTGACCCCATACGTTTTGTTCCTCTGTTCTCCACATTTACATACTCCACCTTCTGATGCCATACATCATGTTCCTCTGCTCTCTACATTGTTACACTCCACCATCTGACTCCATATATGTCCCCACCTGCAGACCCAATGTTTTCTATTGCTGTGCTTAGTGAAAAAGTTTTAACTTTCTTTCAAATGTCTCCTGCCAAAGGAAACCACATGTTCTTAAATGCACATTTAGATGGCCCTGTTTTATTTCTGTTGCCTGGCAACCATGTGGACATTGGTTTTGTGTAGACACGTCAGAGGAACCATGTACTCAGTACATGACTGCAGATACCTGTATGTTCATCACACAGTAAGGTCACAGCCAGGTCACACACAGTCCAGCAGCACACAATTGCTTAATGCTCTTTTAATTGGCTTTTTATACATAAAAGAATATGACATTACATCAGCTCAACTGCTACCTTAAGTAAGACTATTTAACAGACAATTTAATTAAGATGCAATTCACAGATACACAATATAGCATCTGATTTTGCAGAGGTTAAAGCAACAGTATCTGGGTACTTTCATTTAGAGCATAAAATGTTACTCCAGGTTGCATATGAGGGACTTGCCCTTTATTCAGTTTGTTTCTTGTTAAAGATCTGCTTGGGCTGTAGACCATGGCCAGATTGCCTCAGTAAGACATAAGAAAAGCCAGAAAGCGGTTTCACGCATCTCTGCTCTCCCTGCTGAAACTTAGTGTTGAGCTCACCTTCTCTGGCCCTGGGCTCATTACTAAAGTTGATTAGAGCCCTTCAGCAATTAAGGCTGAAGCATGGCTCTGTGGAATGATCATAAATTCACCCACGGATGTGTTTCTGAGCACTATTCAAAAAAGCATATTTCCTTGTAAGCAGAAGTCCTGAAATGAACTACACACTTTTTGCACCTCTGCTTTAAAAGGAGAAAGAAATTTGAACATTGATTTAAACATTTTTTTTTTCAGTAACACCTTTGACCTAAATAGCTGGCACTGCAGCCTGTGGAAGGGTCTGGAAAATTACTTACTGTAAAAGAAAATTAAAACCACTTTGGCCTTATTGAATAACCAGAATCCACTCAATTTTTTACATAAACAAAAACCATCAAGAGTCACAGTACAACCGCCTGACCTCAAATAAATTAGAATAATAGTATTACAAGTGTGTCAGCAAAACTGACACACATACTCAGTGTTGGTCGTTACTAAAGACCACACTTGAGGCGGTGCTGTTGTGAGAGACTAGTGAGGGCACATAAGAGTAGTGCTACAGTCCTACCAAGCACAGATTGGTGATGTCATTTATGACACACCGCCACTTTCAATGTATACCTCATAAACTCTCATTGAAAGCGAGGGAAAAGGAATAGAAAGACCCCAAAGCCAGGATGAAAGCCAAACGTTGCCACGGTGACAGGATTCAGTATCTGCCTGGGAACCTCTTTATATGTTTCCATGGCAACCACCAGATTTTTTTTTTTGGGGGGGGGGGGTCGGGTTGAAAAATAAAGCTAGTTGTGTCATACAAATTATTGCATTTTATTTTTACAGTTGCACAGTGTTTCGGCCAATGTACCTTCTGCCACAATAAAATACATTTTCAGAGGTCTGTGAGTGGAACTGATCAAAACAGCAAAATAATAAGCATGTAACACTATGCATGCTTCAATACACGCACCGAACATGGATGCTGTAATGCATAACATTTGCAAACAGTTCTTAAAGGCTGCGCTTCTTCCCAGTCGGTGAAATACAGCCAGAAAACAGCATTTAAGGCCAACGGTCTACTGGGAAATCAAGTTAATAAATAAACAAAACAGTACATTTTTATAAATTCTGGAAGGAAAATCGGAATGAGCACGCGCTAAATACACACAAGTGCGATATTGGAGCAACGGTGTGTCGTCACACGAGTGATTTGTTCATCCTTATCTCGCTTCATTCCCATATCTGAAATTGCTCTGCCGTTCAATGGCTTTTCACGATCGCATTACACCTGCAAACGACCCTCATGAGGTCATATCAGCAGCGCGACACATCTTTGCACACGTGGATATACGAGCACGGCGCCCGCCAGCTCATCTTTCTCACGCTAACAAGCCACCCCCATCTCCCACCCCCAGCCCCTGCATTTCTGCACTTTCGCTATCTTTTGTGTGTGAGTCGGGAAACTGCAGCTGAGAAGGAGGGCCTCATTGATCCCGGGGCAGTAATGAAGTGAAACACACTGGATGGGGGCTTCTCCTTTCTGGGTCTGCAGAAGAGCAGCACCAGGAAGCTGGCTCTCATGCACCACTTTAAAACTGCTTCCATGGCAATTATGCAGACAGAAAATGCAAGGCACATCAAAGATGAGTTATATTTTTGGGAGACACCAACACTGATACCGTGTAATGGTTATTATCTGAAGAACAGCCTCTGGGGGCTTAGTATGAAGGGAGACATTTAAATTTTTTGCTAAGAAAAATCTTTCTTATCTTTGCATCGGTTCGGTAAACAGCAACACTGCTCAAGCCATTTGGTGCCAAGAGCAGGAGACCCACTGAACTAGGCCAGTCTCCTTGTTTTCAGCCAGTCCCAGCTGAAGTCCTGTAATTAGCAGCAAATCATGATTAATAGAGTGAAACAGTCAGCCTGTAGCAGAACGCCAGTACAGAGGGACAAACAAAGACGTAATTATCAACAGTCGAAAACAAAAGCAATAAGCAGCACATCCTTATATACTAAGTATAATAATAAGAACCAAATGGGAAATATTCACTACCTACTCCAAGGACTTTCTGTATGTGGTTGTGGGAAAGCTGAAACACAAATTTATTTAAATTGCGTTTTTTCTTTGAGTGACCTTCTTAATTTGTTTTTATGACCTGTTTTATTTTTAACAAACAACATTGTTTTATGCACTATACTCCAAACGAAAAAAAAAAAAAAACACTGAACTCGTTCACCCTTTGTTATACTGACTAAAGGCTGTGATCATTCAAAATGGCTCATATGATTTGAAGTTAATTAAGCAAATTATCTAAATGGTCCAGGGTTTGATTTTATATTTTAAAACACTGTCCAGTTACAATACACCCAAAGACCACAGTAGCAGACATATAAATTACCAAACAACACATTGTTAGTCAGGTCCCTCTTACTCCCCAGAGACTTATGTCAACATAAGGCAGTTATTACCAACTTTCTGTAAGTTTTTTGTCACAACAATTAAAAGCTTTACACAGAACTTTCACGGTTCCAAATTGAATCGGTATATCGACAGACCAAAAAGTGAATTGGCAGTTGATGAGGGCTCTGTCTTCTTTTTACAGCAAGTGTGGCATGACCCTTGGTAAAAAATCTCACTGCCCTGTTCCATTTAAATGGTGTCACCTTGTTTTACTGATTCCAGAAAGCTCCTGCTGTACGCTGGATGCTTTTTCAGCACTGCTGACTCAGGTATGGGCCTTGGACTGCGCAGAGCCATATATCTGCCATTTACTGTACCGTATGTTTACATATCAGCCCAGGGAGTTCCTGGTTCATATCACCATGGTGAGTATTGTTACAGTAACTGTAACAATAAATAATATGTACAGATTAGTTCTTGTGTGAGATATTTAGTGTGTTAAACTCAGACAATCACATATAACCTACATAATACATGCGAGAGTGAAAACTGCATAAATACCAGTGTCTTGGCCGATTTGCTCACAAAGGTTTGCTATGCACTCATGAGGAGGGGCTATGATGAAACAGTATTGAAGTGTCTTTTCACTTCTAATAAGGAGAAAGACACACTAAGGAATAATTCATCAGGGACTCTAGCTCTGTTATGGACCCCGTTAATGCTCCTTGTCATCCTGAAAGTGAAGCTGCGAAGGGCGGCCAGAGGCGTCATCCCACCATGCGTTCATCTGGACAAATCCGAAACACCGTTACATGCGATGACTAACGAGAGAAAACATGGAGGGCGGCACTGTACAAACAGCCATGTGCTGATTAAAAACCAGTTGGTGATCATAGAATATGACCCTTTAAAGAATCACTGACGCTTTTGTACAGTAGCGGAAAATGGAAATCACATGGCGTAAAAGACGAGGAGCTGAACACCTGACCAAAGGCTAATGCAGCCACCATGTGTACCTTCAAATGAGCCACTTACCTGAATGAACAGAAAATTGCCACTGGGAAATCTCAGATGCACACGTATAACATGCATGCATTTTCTGTAGTTCTGCTACGACAAAAATGTAAAGATCTCGGTGTAACATGCAGGATTTATTCTGGAATAGTCTGTGCTAAATGTGGTTCATTTAAATATGGTGCTATTTTGAATGACCTTTGGAACAGAAATCTAATAAGGTTCAGGCAGACATAAGGGGTAAATACTGATTTAACTTGCATTTAGCATCTGCATAAAATTTTATCAGTTTATGCAAAAGCCTGAAGTCTTGATGTTGATGTTCTGCAATGAAAATTTTTAGAATAAAGTGCACAAAATAAGGTTATATTTGCTAAAAACAAGAAAACACAATGTATATATTTGTATCATAAAATTTTTGTGTTTTATTTAAAATATTCATGTGATACATATAATCAAAGTTGTTTTGTTACTGCCTTGCTATCCTGAAAACAGCATGTTTTAATCGCATTTGGAGTCTGAGTTTAAAATCTGTGCATTTTACAGTAAGCATGCTGTATGTTTTGTGATGTGTAACCATGCATATCAGTCCTGACGGCTCCTTGGGAATAAAACTAAGAACATGAATAACTTTGGCTTTGAGCCCCATCACTGGGGTAAACTGTCTGCAATCTTCGTATGTCAGGCTAGAGCTGCATACCTGAGAGGAAATAGAAGAGAGTGGTCAAAACAGCAGCATCTGTATGTTTAAACCAGCACAGGTCGGCAGGCGAGCAGAAACGCTGTAGGAAAAGCACAGAGCTGTTATTAGCCTTTAGAACTGTTAGATGCATGTAAAGCTGTTTCCTGTGTGTAGAGCTGTTACCTGTGCATAGGACTGCTTGCTGTCTGTATAGCTGTTAGCTGCACACAGGCCTACTTGCTGTGTGTAAAGCTGTTAGCAGGATACAGGCCTGTTTTCTGTGTGGAGAGCTGTTAGCTGTGCATAGAGCTGTTAGGTGTGTGTACAGCTGTTATCTGCACATACATTTATTTGCTTTGTGTAGAGCATAGGCTGTTTGGCACGAATATATTTGCCAAATTTCTGAGTAATGAAAGTGCCAGAGAAAACTGAACTTAAAGACTTGTGATTGTTGCCACCTGACAACGGCTAGCCCACATACAGGTGCTCTCCTAACACTTGCTAAGACAGGCTGAGAAGCAGTCAGGAAACCTCACAAAGGCTGTTGCTCTTGGTCTAATAAGAATATCTTTAAAATCAGTGCAAGCCTGTTGGGGTGTCATAAAATACATACCAACATTTCTCTGGTTTACAAATATTACAGATACCTTTGACGTGTCAAGTAAACCTAGAACATTGGCTCCTAAGCTTGGAGTTGCGACCTCTTGTGAGATCGTCTCAAATACAAATGGGATTTTGAGAAAATGGGTAAAAATAGATTTTGTAAATATAAATTTTAAATGATAGAAATATTAATAACGCTGATGATAAGAGAATAAGATGTTCTGTCATATATACCGGATTTGTCCTAATTAACGTGCCCTGGCGTGTTACAAGTTACGTGCAGGGCGCATCTATTACAGGCCAAAATGTGCAAATTATGAAGGTTTTAAAACCTTTAAAATGAGAAGTTCAAATTTAAAAACTTTTAAAAACAAGTTACTAAAAAGCCTAATGTTCTACTACGTTCTTTAAAAAAAATTTAAATCCCTTTAACTACGACTTATAAAAATGAATAAAGTTCAGCCATTATCAGAGTTTCCGTTAGGCATATGAAGACATTATTGTACTCGAGTACAATCAATTTGGGATTCAGAAGGGAATTTTGTCCAAATAATGTAGCATTTTTGTGTTCATTTAATGATCTTAACTTGGAGAAACCATGTATAATTCACTTCATTTACATATTCATTCTCTTCAGAAATCGGTAGATCATTATGAAAAATATATCTTAAATAGGAAGGAGTTACCAGCAGTTTTAAACTGGGGTCATGAGAAAAAATTCTAACATCAAAATTAGGTAAACCAAAAAAGGTTGAGAACCTCTGACCTGGACGGTGCCCCAGTTATTGTCATAATTTGAATGTATTCTGCTTGTCAGCTGGATTTTTTATTTCTTAAATTTAAATCACTTAATAAATAAGGGGTCTATGCTCTGAAACATACCTTCAGTTTAGTTGGCAAAGCCTGATGAAAAACCCTGTTTATTCTAAAGCAAACATTTAAATGCTTGGTCAAAAATAAAAAATAAAAAGCAGTAATTATGACGCATTTTATAATATCAATATTTGCTTTTGACCCAAGAACTTTCAAGACAGCATGTGGTTCTACTGGTTGCTGTGGAAACTGCTGTCGATCTCATTTGGATGAAAAATTTTCAGATGGATGAAAAAGTAAATAGCAATGCCACTATTGCTCAGACTACTTATAAATATCATGTTGGTTTTTGTGCTTCTTTCTTGACAAGACCACGTGCCTACTTTTCCTGGCATAAAAAGTATGTATACTTTTGTATATGTATGAGTCTAAATGCAAAACATGCAAAAAACACACACACACACACACACACACACACACACACACACACACACACACACACACACACACACACACACACA
>JABJVR010000033.1:2889913-2900229 GCA_025773905.1 Chitala chitala | reverse complement strand
TTCCTCAGCTGAAGCATCTTCCACACATTCTGTCTGACTGTGCGTAGGTGTATGAGCACATCTTCCTCAGCTGCAGCGTCTTCCACACATTGTCTGACTGTGCGTAGGTGTATGAGCACATCTTCCTCAGCTGCAGTGTCTTCCACACATTGTCTGACTGTGCATAGGTGTATGAGCACATCTTCCTCAGCTGCAGCGTCTTCCACACAGTCTGTTTGACTGCGTACGTGTACGATCACATCTTCCTCAGCATCTTCCACATATTCTCAGGCAACCAGACAAGCAAAAAGTTGTTACTGACGGAATTATAATATAAACAATATAACTAAAATATATTTTTGCTATGAGCCTGGTGGGTCAATGGGTAGGACATCAGGCTGGGATACAGAAGTCTCCTGGTTTGAATCCTAGCCCAGACACTCAAACTGTGTTTCCCTGGGTGCTGCATGCAGCTGCCCACTGCTCCTCCCAGGGGGGATGGGTTAAATGCAGAGAACCAGTACTGGTGAAATGTATGTGAAATGTTGTAAGTCATTTTGGATAAAAGCATCTGCTAAATGAATAAATGTATATATTTTTACATACATTAATAGTTTATTAAAAGGCTAAAAGTGGTGTTTCTTGTCAAAATCGAATTCCTGGTTAAATTATTAATTTACATTACCACATGTCATTTAGGTTGCTGTTTGAATAAAATAATGATATCTATTGCGACTTGTGTTTCTAACCAAAAATATCATGGTATGATATTTTGGCCTATAGCCCCTACCAGTGTGTATCTATCCCATCAGTGTAATAGAGCAGTGTTGGCTAACAGGTCAGCAGCGGAAGGCCAGTGTTGGCCAGTGTTAAAAATGTAAGAAACATGCTTTTCAATACCTGAGTATCAAAAGGTCGGTGGGTCCAGGGTAGTGTCATTGCAGTCAGAGAACCTCCCCCCAGCCAGACTTTCTATTCTAAAGACCTCTTGTGCTTTCTGCTTTTAAAGGTGTACTGATATGGTTCAAGCCAATATGCCATTATTATATAGCGTGCCCAGTTCTTATTTGTTGTAGTTTGAAGAAAAACAGGGTAGTTTTCTGTACTGTAGCTACAGTTAAGGTGTCTTGTTTTGAAAAGTAGTGACCACCATTTTAACCACTGACTGTTAAATTGATCTGGTCTCATTTAGTCCTCGATTGTCTCTTCCCCCCCATACACGCAGACTGGCCAGGAGCACGAACTGATCGAGAGCATGCCTCTGTTCGAGTGGTTCACAGCTACAAGAAGTTTGGTGCTACCCTCGAGATCGTCACAGACAAGAGCCAGGAAGGCTCACAGTTTGTTAAAGGCTTTGGGGGCATTGGAGGTGAGGTTCCCGGGGCTGGTACTGTCAGTGGTACAGGTCACAGCAGCTGCCCCTTTTGCTAACATGTCTTGCCATCCCATGATGCCACATTTCATCCTCACTCTCTCACTTTCTCTTATAGGTGTGTTGTGCTACAGGGTAGACTTCCAGGGCATGGAGTATCAAGGAGATGAGGATGAATTCTTTGATTTGGATGACTACTAGGTAGTCAAGACAGGAATATGGGGGGAGAAGGAAAAGACACAAGTCGCCACATGTCATACCTGAGAAAGAGGGAAGAAGAAAACTTGGGAGCAAATGAGAATTAAAAAGAAAGTGTATTCCTGCTTGGCGACTCCATCCCCTGTTTGGACGTGACTTGACAAGACTCCAGTGTGAATGAGCACATTGAAGCAGCAGTGACTGGCCACACCCTACACCCTGATCTCCTGCACTCGCAGTAATTCTGCATCTTACTGTTCACACCCCATATTTCTTGCTCTCCTCATCCTCTTTTTAACTGTCATTTGCCGCTGTTGTATGTTATGAAAGTTTTACTATTTAAATCTTAGTTTCTTACAGACAAAATGATATTTGCAAGGATGTAATGAAATGACAGATTCTTGTTGGGTGCTGTCTGGGTGTTTGTTTGAGCTCCAATCTCTGACAGGTAAGACTGTCATGTGGCTCTGCTTCAGCCATTTTGTTCCTGAAGGCCAGAGCAGACCAGTATTCTTTGAACTGATTGCTGCTCACACAGATGCTGTTCACCCTATTGCATTTCTGATTGGAAGGCAGTCCAAGCTACTTGCTGTTCTGATTGGAAGGCAGTCCAAGCTACTTGCTGTTCTGATTGGAAGGCAGTCCAAGCTGCTTGCTGTTCTGATTGGAAGGCAGTCCAAGCTGCTTGCTGTTCTGTTTGGAAGGCAGTCCAAGCTGCTTGCTGTTCTGTTTGGAAGGCAGTCCAAGCTGCTTGCTGTTAAGCAGACCAGCTATTCATATAGAATTTTGAAGCCCTATTTTCAGTGCGTTCTGGAAGGTTGCAGATTCATAAATTGGTAATCAGACTGTGTCTGTGCAATATATGTGAACCTTTATAAGGGACACTGCTTGTACAGGGGAGGTGTTGCCAGCGAGTGTGTGAAGTTTGTTTCTGATTAATATTCACATTGGGAAAAAGGGTGTTAATGGTTTCACATGTAAAGGAACACAAAACCTGCATAGTTTATATAGCTTTATATGTTTTATGCTCTGATGACCTTGCAGTCACTGTGAGCCTGATGGGGAAAATGTGGATTGAACATAAAAATGGAGGCTCCTGCTTAATTGCTTTTTTTTGTGTGTGTGTATCTGGAGTGGATGAGAATATTTACCAACATACTCTGTTTGTTTGTGTGTCTTTGTGTGTGTGTGTGTGTGTGTGTGTGTGTGTGTGTGTGTGGTGAGACAGAGACTTGGTCTTAGTTTGTTCAAGACCAGTTCTTTGGTGGTCTTGTGTGTCACATGTTCACACTGCATATTCATTCCTTCCTTTATTTTTCTTACTGTATAGCTTGATTGTATTTTCTTCCAGTTATCACTTTTATACAAATTGGTTATAACAAACGAGTTATTAAATGTTTTCACTGTTTGCACAATGTGTTGCGTGTTAAGTGCATGGCGTGAGCTGCACAATGCAAACGTTTTCACATTTTTAACTATGAAAGTGGTGTGACATAACAGTACATGTAGTTTACGAACAGGGTCAATAAGAAGCGTATCGTTTAGTATGGTTGTGATAGGCAAAAATACCCAGTGTGACAATATGACAAGGGCTACTCTGTCGTGCAGGTACCTGCTTATTACAAGTTTGTTTCAACTACAGTACTTGGTATCATGAAGGAGGACCACAATAAAGTCATAAAGATGCAGCCAAGAAAAAGGCCAATTCCCGTGTTTCTACAGCGCTGCTATGTACGGCAAGGTGCTATTCAGCTCTATCAACTCTTTTTACGAGATTAACTCGTATTTATCTTTAAGTCACTATTACCGATTTCTCCTAGCAGGTTAACCCTACCCTGCCTTGGTTGCAGGGGGACATTCAGTAACTGTAACTTTAATTGACACCGCCCACTGGCAGTTTTCAGCCAATCGGGAATGTCTCAGTTTGGGCCGACACGCCCTCTGGCTCCGCCCACTCCGCTCCCATCAGTGACGTCGTCTCAGTGGCTGGTCACAGACGCAGTGGTGGGTTTCCATTTTCGCTCCTGATTTAGAGAAATTCAACATGGATCCAGAGATGGAGGACAAAACGTTGCAGTTGATGGTAAATGTGATCAAAATCCAATTATGTCAGTGGTCAGCACGGCTTAAATTTGTAAGAAATGGAAGACGGTGGCAGTTGGGATGTGGAGTCCTACGAGCTGCGTGTGGAGCAGCAGCAGAGTGATTAGCTAGCGGGGACGTCGCTCTGTTCGGCTGCGGTGTCAGCTGGCCCCGCTATTTTCGGCAGGGCGGGTAATAAACGTGATGGAAGGGAGCCGGACGGGAGCGAAGGGGCTTCGGCTCTGAGAGCGGGTTGGTGTCGGCCGCGCCGGCACTGGCTCGGCTCTCCCCTCCGCGCTTACGGAGCGCTGCACCGGCCGGCCGCTCTCGCCTTTAGCGCGTGCGTGTGTGTGTGTGCGTGTGTGTGTGTGCGTGTGTGTGTGTGCGTGTGTGTGTGTGTGTGTGTGTGCGCGTGTGTGTGTGTGTGTGCGCGTGTGTGTGTGTGTGTGTGCGCGTGTGTGTGCGTGTCCCTAGTGGGCTCCTGTGCTGGTGTTAAGACACGCTCTTTTCCCTTTCAGTTGTGTATAACGCGGTCGTGATTCTGCCTCCCTCTGGATTTTTTCTGTCGTTAAATTGGCCCTCCGTCCTCTTCTGATAATTTCCATATAAAACCATTCAGTTCACTGAATATCCGTGTTTGACGGTAAGACAAATTCACGGTCCGGTTGGGTTTAGGTGCCATATGTTGGTTCAGGTTGCCTCGTACCTCGAATGCCACCCAGGGCCGGTCCCAAACTCAGCTGAAATGTGAGGGTTGCTTCACGAAGGGCATCCGGCATGAAGACTCTGCCGATCAGTCATCGGATGCTTGTCGCCCGACTGTGGCGACCTCCTCATGGGGAGCACAAGAAAGAAAAGGTGTTCCAGATGCATCTGTAACGCTTCGTGGTGTTTTCATTATATATATATATATATATATATAATGTTTTTACCACCGAGTATTTCTTTTTATAAAATCAAGTATTTTCTCCAACTCTTTGGATCGTGTATGTCCACGGAAAATGATTTATTTGTGGTATTTTATTTACATCTGAAACAGGGGAGTCAAGGTCCAGGAGGGCCACGGTCGGTGCAGGTTTTTCTTCCAACCAATTCATTCATTTTAATTTCACCATTATCTTAATATAAATAGTTGGTACATCCTTGCTACTCTTCATTCTTCCTGATCATTTCCACTTGTCTGCACTTAGTTGTCTTAATCAAGGGATTGAAGGAAACCGTTATAAAGAAGAAAATTAAAAGTGAGACTTGTGCTTTAAGATCTGTAACAAAAATATAAATCACACAGTACAAAGGCACTAACTGCAGAATTTGAGCAGAATATGTCTGGATAATTTAGTGTGGTATTTAATTCAAACCAGTAATCATTAGTTTTATTCAAATTATAATATTTAATGAACAACAGAAACAGGTGTCAATAACAATCAGGAGCAGTGACTTAAGTGGTAATTAACAAGAAATGCATTTAAAGATTAAAGATATACTACAACTGCTAAAAATATGAAGCAATATCAGTAAGTCTTTGTCATGGTTTTAAAACTCTTATTAAAAATTAAGCTTATTTGCACGTCTGGATTGACACAGTATACAAAAAAAGTCAGTAATAATTTCAAATAAAACATCAATTAACAGCAGAGTTTGACTGCAACACAAATCTGCACCCACTGCAGCCCCCCAGGACCATACTTTGACACCCCTGATTTAAAACAAATGGGCAATGATAGATTTTCCAGAAAAAGAAAAAAAAACATTAAAAATAGTGTGGAGAAATATACATTTTTTTTTTGAAGGGAGGGTGCTTTTGGTTTAAATTTGAAAACGTTTTCATACATAGACGTTATCCAAAAAGTCAAATGCTCCTTCATATTTGTGGATGAATGATAATTATTAAATGTTTATGACTTTGTAACTGTGGTTACGGTATTTCAGGAATAACAGTATTTTGACTTGTGAATTTTCTCGGACTGCTAACTATCTGTTCTTGTGTCCTACTCAAAAATAGTGACTCCTTTGAATGTAGATGTGACTTTGTTGTGTAGACAGGTGACATGTTCAGCAGTCTTTCTTCTGCCATGTGTTTACCTGCTGGGGAATGTGTGCCTGTTTTTACACAGAGACTTGGAGAAGAGCCCAGTTTCATAACTGGTGTTAGCTCTTGTGGCTTGTTACAAAAAACACTCTGTGTGGAACCTATGTCCTAAAGTGCAGATTCTAGTTGTTGCTGTTAATGCTTAGATGTGTCAAGTGAGAAATTGCATAGGTCTCTCTTCCATTGAATATGGCTGTACCAAGGCTCGAACCTACACAGACAGTCTGTGTTGCCAAACCAGAGGATTAGCATGCTGAGCTACAGACCTGCACAGCCACAGTCAGCACAGAGATACCACACGGAAGGATTAGCGTGCTGAGCTGCAGACCTGCACAGCCACAGTCAGCACAGAGATACCACACGGAAGGATTAGCCTGCTGAGCTGCAGACCTGCACAGCCACAGTCATCACAGAGATACCACACGGAAGGATTAGCGTGCTGAGCTGCAGACCTGCACAGCCACAGTCAACACAGAGATACCACACAGAAGGATTAGCGTGCTGAGCTGCAGACCTGCACAGCCACAGTCAGCACAGAGATAACAGTCAGAAGGATTAGCCCATTGAGTTAAAGACTCAAGTCCCTTGGTTGGGACACTAATGTAGCTCTTGTCCTGTCAGTTGGTTGTTTCAGTAGAAACCGTCTTGGTTGCTCCATTATACTTTTACAATTATAGTATTTGACCAATTATAATTTTCGATGTTGGACTTTATTATTATTATTTTTTACAGTGTCTTCATTTAGCGTAACTCAAGTTCAGTTGTGTTGTCATATGCAAAAAGATGCAGTTAAAAAATTGCATGTATGCAGTGTGCATGTCCGAGTGGGACTTTCACATCTCTGTGGCCATAGCTGTCACTCTCCGTCACCATTTTGTTTTCTTGTTTTATTTTTTCTTAATTTGGATGTATACCTATTTTTTTTTACACTATAAACATGTGTACACAGGGCTGCAATAACATGATAGGATAATGTATTTTATGTACTTTTAAAATCAAAATGAGCTGTAGGTGTGAAAAGATGGGAGATGTTATTTTTATGCCATATCACCCAACTCTGGTCTAAGGTATGTTGCTAAAACTTGCAGAAAAGATGATGTCCAGATTCATAAAGGTAACCAGGACATAGTCGGTCAGTCATCTTCTATACCGCTTATTCCTGGTGAGGGTTGCGGGGAAGCCTGGAGCCCATCCCCGAACACATAGGGTGCAGGGCAGGGGACACCCAGGGCGGGGCGCCAACCCACCACAGACCAGGACATTGTTGTGCCCTGAATTTTGCAGTGAAGCTTGTTTCTTAATTTTCTGGATGTAGTTGCCTATTTGAGACTGTGACATAGTTTCATGCTAACTCGCACAGCTTTCCTGATGGCCAGGTCATGGGCCGACTGCCCACAGCAGTATGTGCTTGTGCACTGGTGCAACAGCATTCCGATTTTGCTAAACAAAACAGTGAAGATATGTTATCGGGTTACTAGAATGAGAAATTACTCAAAAAAAATTTGTAAGTATAGAAACATTCCACATTTTGTGTTTATCTAAAAGGGGTGTTTTGGGCTGGTTCTTGTTGCTGGGGCTTGTGTATAGAAGGTATGTTGACCTGGTCTTGAGAAGAGTGTTTTGGGCTGGTTCTCTGTTAGAAGAAGGAGTTTGTGTGTAGAAGATGTGTTGACCTGGTCTTGAGAAGAGTGTTTTGAGCTGGTTCTGTGTCAGGAGAAGAGGCTTATGTGTAGAAGTTTTGTTGTCTTGGTCCTGGGGAGTTGTGTGTTGGACTGATGGTGAGTGAGAGGTCTCTCACTTTTCTTCTTTGGTCCTGGGGAGTTGTGTGTTGGACTGATGGTCTCTCACTTTTCTTCTTTGGTCCAGAGGAGTTGTGTGTTGGACTGATGGTCTCTCACTTTTCTTCTTTGGTCAATGTTGCTTCTCCTTTTTCAGTGTGTGCTTGTGGGCAGCCTGGCTCTAATGGTGGTTTCTCGCCTCCTTCCATCCCTGCATCTTTCCCTCTCTCTTGTCCACAGTGCTCTATACTGCCTCGTTCTCTCGGGCTGGGCTGCTCCTTGCTGACTGGGAGCCTGTGTGCGCTCAGGTGTCTGCACAGTGTGCCCAGTGTCCTGGGACAAAGTCAGGTGCTCCTCTTCATTTCTTCTCTTTTTATCTTGCCTCTCCTCACCCCATGTCCCTGTTCTTGACCACTGTTGGAGCTAGCTCTATGCGTGTGTGCGTGCGTGTGCCCGTGTGCAGCTGGCAGCTGTGGCCTTTGGTTTCTATGGCAACCTTCTTCAGGTTCTCCTAGTGGTCCTGCATTTTGCTGCCTTGCACTCTGTGTTTGTGATGTGCCTGTATGGCAGCTTTTCTACCTGGCAGCAGATAGGGTGGGCTGCTGTGGGTGGGCCTGCGAGCTGAGCCAAGAGGGGCTCTTTCCAGGCAGTGGGAAGAGCGGCATCTTCGTGTCACGTGATGTTGATGTGGTTCCTCTCTTGTCGCTGCTGTGCCTGACTGGCCATGCTCACATGATGCTGTATGCTCTGCAGATTCTCACTTTTTAAATTATTATTTTATTATTCTTATTATTTTTTAAAATCTTTTTCAGTTTGGTTATTCATGTGATTCCCTGTTAAAAGTCTGTATCCTGTACTCAGTGATTGTCACTTTTTTTTTTTTTTATAGAACACTTCAATGATGGAGTCCCAGAACAATGACCTTTCTCCTAAGACGACAGTATTGAAGGTGAGCAGCTCCTCAGAAATGGCCACCAGGTTTCCTTCCTGTCAGCTGCACTACTGTTTTTTAATTCTTATTTTTATGCAGTTTTTCAGGTTAATGTCTTTGCCTTCTTTGTGAAAATTGGTTTGTTTGCTACATCCATTCAGTTTTAACATTAAAAGCAGTTCTGTTCATTTTTAAAGACTGGGAAAATTCAAGGGAAAGTTTAGGCAGACCAGTCATCTACGTTTATAGTACAGACCGACGTTTTAATGGTTACTGCAGTAATGTCAGAGTCTGTGCAGAATTACTATGCTGATGGTGTTTAATACATTCCCATGTAGTGGTACAGTTGTTACTTTTTATATTTAATTTCCATCTACGTGTGATAACATGCAAATGAGTGTAGAATTACCTTAGAGCTAAGTGCTGTGTTAATCCAAAGTATTTTAATGAACTCAGGGTAGTCTGGTGCGGTGGGACGCGAATGGGCAGCTACAGTGCTCACAAAAAATGAATTTAATAGTCTAATGATTGATACTTGAAGCAAATGTTTTAAATGTTAATTACAAAGGGGGGGACGTTTGTGGCTGATGCCAGTGAGACCCAATGACTAGGAAAAGAAATGCAAGAAAAATGCTGAGAATGAACTAGTCATCTGTGGCAGATGATGTGAACACTGAGGTTTTAACTGCAGTGGTAGAAAGTAAACAGTTGTGATTTTCATGGCTTCTCTGTGTGCAAGTGGGACCCCAGTGCCTTCAGGATGGGCACGTTGCTGGTGTGATGGTAAATTTACTTCATTAAAGATGAAGAACAAATATCCCACCCTCAAGTTGGAGGTGTTAAAGGCACCAAAGATTAAATTGTTGCTTATAGCTAAATAAAAGTATTTCCTACAATAACAAGGTGTTAAAGCATTATTAGCTTTGCATAGCCTTTTTTTTTTATGAGTCATATGCTACATTGTAGTCTTGTCAGTTACATATCGCTTAATCTTAAGGTTGTCAATTAATTTTCGTCTAACAATGTTTGATGGTCAGTCAAAAGAAGTTTCTAAAATTTGCATTCCTAGTGAAGAGTATTGGAGATGTTAGGGTAAGGCCAGTGCTCTGGTCTGTGTGTAAGACAGCCTTCCTGTGTCGTAACAGTTTTCCATCTTGCTCAGATCATAAATGGGCCAGTGACAGGCTCCAGAAAGCGGCCTTCAGAGGGCAACTACGAGAAGGAGAAGGACAGATGCATCCAGTTGTTTGACCAGTGGTCAGAGGCCGACCAGGTAGAATTTGTGGAGCACCTCATCTCGCGCATGTGCCACTACCAGCACGGACACATCAACTCCTACCTCAAACCTATGTTGCAGAGGGACTTCATCACTGCGCTGCCAGGTGCGTCTGTGCACATTCACAGGTGCAAAAACCCACACGCTTGTGGATGTTCAGCTTGCAGTGTGCTGTCATGTCTTCAGCTCAGGGTCTCGACCACGTGGCAGAGAATATTCTATCATTTCTGGACGCACGATCGCTGTGTGCAGCCGAGCTGGTATGTAAGGAGTGGCAGCGCGTCATCTCTGAGGGCATGTTGTGGAAGAAACTCATCGAGCGCATGGTCCGCACCGACCCCCTGTGGAAGGGGCTGTCTGAAAGGCACCGCTGGTAAGGAAGGGCACTTCTACTATGGTTTACTCTTCCACAGTATTTACATCTAAATGCGTCCTTCCTCTGAATCGTTGCAGCATTGTGAGTATTTCTCTTAAGCCATTATACACACACACACACACACACACACTCACTGGCCACTTTATTAGGTCCACCTCGCTAATACCGGGTTGGACCCCCTTTTGCCTTCAGAACTGCCTTAATTCTTCATGGCATAGATTCAACAAGGTGTTGG
>JABJVR010000033.1:2865337-2885019 GCA_025773905.1 Chitala chitala | reverse complement strand
TGGCAGTACAGTCCTCAGTGTGGCACTGTCTGTACCAGCCCCAGCGTGGCAGTACAGTCCTCAGTGTGGCACTGTCTGTACCAGCCCCAGCGTGGCAGTACAGTCCCCAGTGTGGCACTGTCTGTACCAGCCCCAGTGTGGCAGTACAGTCCCCAGTGTGACACTGTCTGTATCAATCAGGGGGCCCCAGCAATTTGGAGGAGCCCTTGAATAAACTATAAAAACGATGAATTGTAATGAAATTATGAAATAGTATAATTTTACTTTTAATAATGAAAATGTATCATGATTATGAAACAATTAATAATATACAGCTAACAATGCACACCCCTGCACCTTCAAGATTAATCCCAATACAACAAATGTTAAAACTGAAATTGAGAGTAATAAATAACACTTAAATGTGCCACAAAACTGTAGCATAGACTATATATTTGTAGCATAACACCTGAGGTGTGGGGAAGTTGTCAGGGGCCCAGGGTAACATTTTTTCAGGGGGCCCTAAATGTGTCGTAACATCCCTGATACCATCCCCAACATGGCATTGTGTTTCCCAGCCTTGGGCTCCCTGTATCAGTGTGGAGCTGCCTTCACAAGCTGCAGTGGCACTCTGCTGCTCTGACTTGGTCACAGCACTGGTAAGAATGTAAATACTATAATAATGAGGAGTGTTTCTCTGTGGACTACTTGGATGCCACATTGTAAACAAATAAGTGAGAGGACTGGATCAAGGAAAAGCAAGTGGTGACAAAATGTAGCATTACACAGACTCCTCACTGTAACCACCATAAAACCTCCACTCTCTGCTTTCAGCATTTCAACAGCAAAGTTTCACTCGGCTGGTATAACCATTTAAGCAAAGCTTTGCCCGGGCAGGAGGTTTGGAACTGCAGGATATTTTAATGTCCCTGACCTCGCCCTGTGTGAGTAGTCTGGCTTTCCACCTTGATTTTTAGTACGGGGAGTTTGTCTTGCTTTTTTGCTATGTGCATTGGTGTGCTCTGCAGGGTACCACATATTTCTGCTGCTTGCTCCCTGCCTTCTTGCCATGGCAACTGCTGCCTCCTCGCCATGGTAACTGCTGCCTACTCGTCATGGTAACCAGAGAAATGACTGCTTGCTATTGCAATCCAGGACTTGCTTTAAAAATAATTTTAACTGCATAGCACTACTGTATGTACTACATAGAGCTATCAAATAAAATGTTATAAACGCAATTGATTTTAAGAAATTATAATCATGAGTCATAATACCTACAATCCCCTCAGCTCATTTTTTCTTTAACGCTGTTTCTTACATATTGTTCTGAAATGAAATACTATGACTTTTTTGTTTTTGGTAAGAATATACAGCCTTTTAAGCCAGTCTCTCTACATGCCACTCTGGATGAAGGCGTCATGCTGTTTTTAAGATCAGTGTTTAGCATTCTGGACACACCCTAGCCCTCATATTTGCTTCCATTGTTTGGTTTACTTTCCTCTTTTTTCTTTACCTCGTTCTCCTCTCCTCTCTTCGCCTCCCCATTTTCTTGACCCAAGCAGAAACAAGATCTTAAAGAACTCTGTAAAAACCTATTTTGCTTTGTGTTTTTTTTGCTGCAAAATTAAACAGCTGTAGCATCTGAAGGCCAGTTACTTAGAGAAGAAGCCATACAGGAACAGTATGGAGTGAGACATATATAAGGCGTATGGAACTCATTACATTAGATAGTAGGGATGGACCAGCTTTGATAGTGTCCTACATTGCACATACAGACCTCATTTTAACAGTATCACTCAGTCATGTTCTTTCCATCTTCATGGCATGACTCTTCTCCACCATATCTTACCTGAAAAGCACCATCATTCTCATTCCTCCATTGGCCACTTGATTACTGTACATCTTCAATATAAATGTCAGTCTATTTATTCAACACCTCTAACACAGCAGTGTCGTCCAAAGTGCTGTACAGGTAATTACGAGGAAATAAGCATAAAAGTAAGATAACATTTAAATTGAAGAATAAAATGTATCAATAAAATTTAATATCAGACTAAAAACAGTTAAATCACATCATAAAATGAGATGGAATAGCAGTACAGTAAGGATCAACTGTCCTTGGGAGCTTAGTTTTAGGAACAGCTGCCTGTGCTTTGTGAAATGCCACAGAAATGCCTTCCTGGGTCTTAAACTCTGACAGAGAAGAAGTCAGTCTAATGTATAAAGACAGACTCTCATCTATCTGGTATTCCACATTAGCTCCACCATAAACTTCAGCTGATTCAGAATTCTGCCGCTTGTATCAAACTATGGAGGTCCTGCACACGTCACCTCTTCCCTTTAATACCTCCACTGGCTCCCTCTCAAACTATGTATTGATTTTTAAATTCTCCTTTACAATCTTGCTCCACCTCACGTTTCAGAGCTCATACAATGCTACACCCCCACCCACACTATTCAATCTTCCATCTTTGGGATTCCCTATCTAGAAAATACCCATAACACCGACTCTTTAGCCATATTGATACTGTGTGTTAAGACCAGCTTATTCAGAATTACTTTCAGTCTAGTTAGTGCAAACTATTACACAGTTACATTATGCATGATGGTATTTTATTCATTATCTGCATTTGTTGTTATTCACTCTGTTATCATTCTCATTTTTTGCTTATCTGTATTTCTTTCAGTGACTTGAAAGGTGCCTATAAATAAAATATATTTTTATTAGACAGAGTCTTATGTAGCAGACTAAGAAATACTGCCATGGTAGAAACCCTTAATTGTCAAAACAGGAGTGCGAGAAACTCAGGTCTTTAATTTAGGGGATTAAGCCTCTTTATTATTAATCCATAATTAGTCCCACAACAGGGGAAATTGGTTGTCTGCATTTAACCCATCGCCTCAGAGTGCAGCCATGTTTCAGTGCCCAGGGAGCGAGAGTGAAGTGTCCTGCTCAGGGACACACCTGGTGACTGGGTTGGGATTCACGCCAGGAGACTTATACAGCCCAGTCTGATACCCTACCTATCCATACATTACAGGCCACTTCTCTGGTAACTGAGCAGGCTAAGGCTGCATGGGTTCGAGCCCCACAGGGTTTTTCCTACTGCACATATGTCATACTGGAGAGTATGTATCGTTGAAGCAAAGGTAACAATTGAATCTGATAGGAAGAGCTGACATTGAGTGGAAGCACCAAAATTGACAAACTGATCCCTGCTGAAGGACACAAGACAGTTTTGTACATGAAACAACAGATCTGCTGATCACAGTCTCACTTTTGGAGTTCATGCACCTAGTAATAAAAACTAAGGGTCTTTAGGACCATATGGGAAAACGACAGGCACATATGTTAAACACATTCCCATTTCTCCATTCTATGAAAAGATGTTGATTACATGGAAAGAGTAATTTCCTCAGGCATGAGACACCCTGCCATGAGAAATCAGATGCCTACTATACTGTGTAAACACACACACACACACACACACACACACACACAAGCAAAAATTGTTTATGTGCCTTTGATTATGAATTCAAAATACCAAAGCTATATCTTTAAAAACCAAAAAACACCAATTAACCTTTTGCTTGCATTATGGTAAGATTACAGTAGATCATATTAGTTTGTCAAACAGTACGATTAACCTCATCCTGATAAGGGAGCACATTCATTCATATTTGACTTTATGAAAACTGAGCACATGTTTTTATGTTAGTCACCTGTTGTTCAATGACTTAGACTCTGACCAGTGTTCACACTAGCACATTTCAAGCCCTTGAGAACAGATGGTTCTTTATGAAATTCTACATTTTCTTTTTTTCCAGAATAAAGTTGTGGTCTTTATGAGCATTGACTACAGAGGTCAAACTACAGTTTAGAAGTAAAATCATATGCAGCAGATTAGGGACACAGTCAAATCCCCTTTTGGGGAGAGTCACACAAAAAAGTCTGCTGGTAATGAGGACTGAAATCCACACAGCCTCAAGTGAATAATGTTACCAGACAAGACGATTAGCCCACTAAGACAAACACCTGGGGTTTCCACTGAATAACTGAGTCCAGATGACCAGAAGTAACTATCATAGGAAAATTAATCTGCTTCACAATACCATTTAGGGTACTGAGGCACACAGAAGCCCCTGGTCAGACTCAATGCTGACACAATATAGAGTGTTCGTCTTGTCCTGAAGCTCCTGAGACCACAGGCTTCCACTGGGCTGCCTGAAATTAATCCAATCAATCACTGTTTCACAGAAGGTTATTTTTATTGCAGTCTGGCAAGGAAACCTTTCTGAGACACTTACATGGATCTAGGTTTAAAGATAAAGTCAGACTTATGGTGTTTGTTTGCAACCTTGTGTAATATTGCTATACTTTATAACATGGTCTTCAAGACAAATTGTGTTTTTTTTTTGGTTTGTTACTGATGACTTGTCAAAATGTTGTTAAAGAGTCATATGGTTAATGTTCTGAAGTAGGGAGATGCAATTAAAGCCCCGTTACCAAATTCCATCCAACAGCAAGGAGAGTGGCAGTGCACTTTACAAAAAGTACAACAAAAGCAGAACAGAGTAAACTGAACAAAAATCAAAGTACATGCTGGCAGATGCCACATTTATAAAACCTTGTGTATGCAGAAAAAGACCGAAATGTGCAAAAATAACTTTCCATACAAAACTTGGCATTTATAAAAGAAAATGTGACATATAAGAACTGGCCTGTGTTCATGGAAAATTTGACTTGTGTGTAAGAGAAAGCAGGAAAACACAGCACTAATTGGTCAACTAAAGAACTGCAGTAATTAGAATGGGTTCTAGGAAAGTAGTTTCATGTTTATATACATTCATTTTATTTTTCTGTCTCAAATATTGTGTTTTCATAAATAAAAGCACATTTATATCTGAATAGTTCTGGACAACAATTGACAATTATGAGCCAAGTTATAGCAAGGATAAACATAGGTGTGCTTCACTCCCTGACATCAATATAAACATTAATGTTTCTCGTTCATAAATATTCTGTTGTTTGCTGCCACTGTGGCTTTTCTGGCATTCCCAGAGGACCATGCTAGTGAAAAAATAATAGCAAAACAAGTTTTTGTAACCATGACGATTATTTTGGCCATGATGGTGTGCGGCTTGTGAGCTGGTTCACATTACCAAGAGTAATACTCTTGGGATAATGTGTTGATTTGAGCTCATTTTAGAAGGACAGACCACCAGAAATCATGCCATACCTCTCCATGTACAGATTTTAGCAGCACTGAACTTTATGGCAACTGGTATATAAAAAAAGTTTTAAAAGGTTCTGCTATAGATATCAAGCAGATGCAATCTATACATCTCAAGGCAACAATAACCTAGTGCTCACTGCCTCCATGATAATCTCATCATTGTGAGGTCAGTTTGGTGAAATTAGTTCATGTTCACCATTAAAAGGTTTTTACAAAGGTTTTCTAGATTTATGAGAACTAACACCACCAATCTGGTTTCTTTGAATTGTGCTGTCTAACATAGAGTTTTCATTCTGGACTGGACCCAACTGCTTTCATGGTTACGGTAAAGCTTATAGCTGTTTCTTCCAGTGTTGTCACGCCCCCTGCCTGTCCTTCCTGGGTTCCTCCACTAGGTGTCTCCTCCTGTCTAGTTTCTTTGATCTCTATGTTCCCTGTCCTGTCTAGTTTTCTGTGTTCTGTGTTTCTTGTTTTGGTTTCACTTCTAATTGTATTTGTGTCTGCACTTGTTCTGGTTTTACTGGTTCCCCTATATAAAGCCTGTGTTTTCCTCATTTCTACATCTATTGTAGATGTAATTAGCTTTTTTTTGTTTTGTTTTCCCTGTCTGGTTCCTTGTGTGTTTATGGCTCACCTTATTTAAATTTTATGTAGTGTTTTGAATGCTTTACCTATTTATCATACCTTTCATTCTGCACTTCCAGGTTGCTTCTATGCTGTTTTATGATGCTGCCACACTGAATCACTACAATTATCAACATCGGTTCAGTCAATTTACAGGTATATGTTTTGTTAAACTTTTAGATTATTATGACTAATACCATCTCTCAAATCAGAAACATTGAGGTAGCAGTTAATAACACAACTGGAAAATTTAGTGAATTAATTAGATACCTTTATTTTCTGTTTTAGCTTAAACTGCAGGAATTAAAGATTCACCTTTCTGATCAAAAATCATGTTGTACAACTGCTGTCCTTGCATACAATGTGCACAGTTGCACATAGTACTAGTCCAGAAGGTGTATTTAATGGAGATATTAAAGAAGGAAGGACGGCATCACTAAGTCAACCTTGTGTCTGGGAGCTGTGCATTTAAGATGATGCACCCATGATTACAAGAGTCACCAGACACAGTAATTATATTTTGACTTTGTCTGATATAATCTGTCATTAATTCCAACATCCCAGCTTTACAGTAAATTCTACATTTGTTCTTTAATTTCATAGCATTATTTCCCTAAAAGAATTCTAAAGAATAGCCCATGTTTAAATGCGATATTTTTTTTACTGTAAATTTCACATGCTTAAAAAAAAAACAACGATTTAATCAACACAAATTCTGCTCGAACATTATTGTCAAACAAAATTTAGATGAACAGCTTTAAGAATGTCCTTCCTTGTTCTGTGTCTTTCCAGATAGACATGCTCCAAATAGACTGGGAATGGATTACTTTATTGCCGTCTTCTCAATCACACCATACAAGCGCCTGTCACCTGTACTTCCCACAAATCTCCTCTCTCCTTTTCACTCTCCAACCAATCAGAACTGACGAACAGGACAATTAGGTAAATTATCTAAACCGTATTACAACCAATTACTGTACTTCGGGGCGGGGGGATAATGCAACGCATTTTTAATAAACAGTAAAAATGTTGCAAAAATAGATTGGTGTTGTAGACGTTATTAATTAACATTAGTCTAATGAATTGTGAACGTTATACTGCTGTGGAGTAAAAAAGGATTTATGTAATAGTAAGACTCGTTTCTTCGTACAAGTAGTGATCAAAGCATTTATACTTAATGAGTCGGAATCTTTCACCAAGACAGATGTCGGGTAAAAGGCCCGCCACAGAATCGGGATAATTCGATATTTCACGTCACTCTTTCCTTCTGACAAGCTACTCATCTCAGTATGGTACAGCGGCCTCTCACGTATCGCAAATTGCGTCGGTTGTTTTGACGAAACGTTAAATCATTTGAAACGCAAACTGTAAATTATATGAATATGTATAAACAAGAAACCAAAGATACGCTGAAAACAAATCATATCTGATTACACGGTTGCACATACGGTATGTCATCATCGGTGCATTTACAGTACATTTTATATTTGTTGCAATCATATAAAGATATGATAATCTGAACGTATTAATCAAATGTAACCGTTTTACTGAATAACATAATGAATGGAGATGTCGGGTGTGGTGCTGAATCTGCGGCCATGTGGGCGGCTCGCTCCACCTCTTCGCTCGCGTGCAGTGAGGAGGGGCACGAGTGCAGTGAAGCTCGAGTCGCTCACGCTCGGTACAGATGCGCGAGGTTGGCCTCTGTGCAAACGTTCTGACAACGTTGTTCAGATGCTAAAGGAAACAAGAAATTTCAGTGGCAATAAATACAGCCTGAGGGCAAACGTACTTGATTTTCGTCATTCGGAACATGTAAGAATGGGTTGTTTGGTATCAACAGTTTTTAAAGGCTGCTTTCTCTAGAGAAGAAGACGAGACACCGATGAGAGGTTAATCACAGGTAACTCTTCTGCTCCCAAAAGTAATGCAGAAATTAAGTGCACACCTTAATACGCTATTGGTACTTCTTCTGAAGTCAGTCTTTGACATCTAACGGCGAAATACAAACGGTTTAACGTGGATTTCAGTGCAAGGACTGCTCGTTCTGTTTTTCTCTAAATATGGATTTCTTTACCGAAAGACCTTTTGGATAAAGTAACAGAATTGAGAAGGAAAAGGGAGTTGCAATCACCATCCTTACCGAATTACACATATGCGTTTCAAGAGGAGTTCTGTGCCTTAAAGGTATTACCAACTTTAAAAATCAAACGAATTATCACTGTTTTTGTTGCGCAGTTACAAAATTTGCATATATTTAGTTCAACTGCAAGTCGCCTTCTATGAAATGTCACGTTTTCATAAAAATTTGTTTTAGGTTTTATTGTTTTTTTAGTTATTTAAAATTTACGTCATCGTTTAAGTTATGTATTTTTATATAATACCAGTATCCAGACATCTTGTTACCAACTGGATACCATCTATTCGTTCTGTTTTGCTTTTATGTTTCTTTTTAATGATAACGCAAGTAAAGCAAAACAAAAGGCAATATAAATTCGTTACACAGCATATCAAGGCTATCATCCAAAATCATTGGTTAGACGTAAAATTGTTCGTAAAGATACGAGATGTCTTTCTTTGACACCATTATCGATTTGTCTAGGGCAGCACATCCACGGTTCTGTTGTCGATTTGTGGATGCTGTTCTGTATCCCCTTATCACATTAAGTGCGATTCCGACTCACAACATCCATCACGCTGCAGTCCAATCGCGAGTTCGCCTGGGGTAGCGCATTACACACTCTGAATGCGATTTGAAGCAAGATGCGGTTTTCTTTACTTATTATTATAGATTTCCACATTCTCTTATCTTTCATTAAATTTTCAGATATTTGCAAACACGCAGCCGCGTATGAGAAATAACTAAATAAGAAATTACAGTAATGCGTGATTGAGATGAGAAACGTTTTTCTGTTGGGCCTTACAGGTGGCTTTTACACGTTCAGTAGTCAGATTGTAGGGACGCTGCCGACTGGCAGGGCTCAGCTTTGTGTAAACCTGCTGCTGACCACGATCACGTGGTGCCAGTGCAACAGTTGTAAAGCGAGATATTTTAACCGCAGATTCCATATGCAATCAGGATAATCAGGAGAAACCGTTTGCTAAATGAGTGAATGTAAATATTCGTTATCTTTCAGAAATATCACGTTCGAATTGTAACCCAGCTGTTGCAGCCTAACTGTAAGTCAGGCGCTAATTATGGACGCGCCATTGACTTACTACATATAAATCAGCTGTGATACCCTTTTTACTTATAAAGCTACCTATGTTTATTATTTTATGCACTTTTACAAGTTAATATTTTGGTCACATCATAACAAAAAATATTGTTATACAGTTCATTATCATTTACTGTATTTCTATATGTTAAAAATGTAACAGAAAAATCTTAGCTAACCAGATGTGTTCCCAATGTGGCCATTTCATTATTGCATGGGTCTAATTTACGAGATCCAGATAGATTTCAAAGGATATGTTGAAATAGCTTCATTGTATTACTAGCATTTTATTTCAAAATGTTTCTTTCAAAAGTATTCATGTTGTAAAACACAGTTTCACACAAGAATAAGGAGAAAGTTTCGGCTTAGAAGGGAACAGACACATGGGGGTAAAAAACGTTCACAAGAAAAACACCTGCATGAGGGTGGGGGATGTGGTTGAACCTTGTAAATCTTCTAGGAGAAAAGGTGCTCAGTTCCCTCAAAGAGTTAAGATTACAGAAAAAAGCTAATTAATTTTAAATTAATTAATTAAATTAACAATTAAACCATACATGAAAGAAATTGTCTAACTTTATTCCACTTGTGGAAAATTGATTGTGTTGCCATCACCCACAAAATACTCCAGTTCACAAAAACCTGTTGCCTCTTTTATCAACACTTAATACATGTAGTTGTAATTTTTGTCTAATGCATGAAATTTACTGTCTGCATGCACAAGAAATTTGTAATTTATCACATGGTTATAGACAGTTTGTACGTATGCACTGAAGTAGGAAACATTTTAAAATATCAGTTTTTTGTTCTCTCTCTGCCTTTGCATGTTTGTGATCATTTTCATACATAAATGTTTCGTACAAACTGTACAGCGTTAAGAAAACACCTGTTGAAAAGTCATGCGAGAAAATATGGACCTTTACTTCTTTATATGACAATCAAAGGAAAAAACTCCTGCAATGGACTAAGGGACAGATAGTGCCAAAAACGCATCTTTTAAACAAAGAACTGTGTTAGAGGTAGGAAAAAAATGGTTTAACCTAAAATTTGCTGTGTGACTGAGAATAAGGTGCACATTGGTGTAGCTGGCAGAGTACCCGTGTCTTTGGTAACACAGGAGGGGACAGTGACAACGTTCCCATTTCCAGTGTATTTGGTAAAACACTGAATGTTTTAATAACGTAGTTAACTAACTAGTGTTTTAAATTGCATATTTAGACAATGATAGACTATTTATTAGTTTTGTTAGTCTGCACATGAAGAGTGGTTGAAAACCACCAAAACTACTTGGTACAACAAATCGCGGTCTGTGTATTTGTAGTTTTTCTTTTCTACCACTGAGTGGCTGAGTATGGTGACAGATGTGCAAAAATGTATGCACACTAAGTAAATGTTTATATTGATAAATCTAACACTTTGTTTAGAACCAATGCATGCTCTGTTTAGATCATACACCATCCATCCATCCATCCATTTTGTCCCGCTTATCTGGGGCTGGGTCACAGGGCAGCAGTCTAAGAAGGGACACTCAGACTTCCCTCTCCCCAGACAACTCCTCCAGCTCTTCTGGGGGGACACCGAGGCATTCCCAGGCCAGTCGGGAGACATAGTCCCTCCAACATGTCCTGGGTCTTTTCCAAGGTCTCCTTCTGGTGGGATATGTCTGGAACACCCCTCCAGGGAGGCATTGCGGAGGCATCTAAAACAGATGCCCAAGCCACCTCAACTGCTTCCTCTTGATGTGGAGGAGCAGTGGCTATACTCAGAGCTCCTCCTTGGTGACCGAGCTCCTCACCCTATCTCTAAGGGTGTGTCTGGCCACCGTGTGAAGGAAACTCATTTCAGCCACTTGTATCCAAGACCTCATTCTTTTGGTCACGACCCAGAGCTCATGACCATAGGTGAGAGCAGGAACGTAGATTGACTGGTAAATCGAGGTGTTGCCACCTTGTAATAGCAAATGTAGTATTTTTCTCACTCTTTTGATGTATTCGCTACTTGTTTTTGGTTTGACTTGGGTCTGTAGATGCAGTGGGTTGGCGCCCCACATAGGGGTCCCCTGCCCTGCGCCCTATGTCTCCTGGGATGGGCTCCAAACTTTCCTGTGACCCTTAACAGGATTAAGCAGTATAGAAGATCTTCATCTTGTAAAATTTCTAGATATTTGTAAGACTCTTAAAAATTTTATGTTTTTATCAAATTTCCAATCTTGAATTTAACACTGGTTGTCTCTTACAGTTCCCCATGCTTTATGGACATGATTGCACATCTTCTAACTCTGAAATCCATTCTAATGTCTTTACTGAAAATTCTGTGCTTAACAATGATTCAGTTTCACTTTCCAATTTTAAATCATTCATGTATAGCAAATTCCTTTAAAATTGTATAGCCAGGTCCAGTTCTGTTCAAAATTATTCTAAGCTGTATTAAGGCACAGGTGAATAGCACATAGACTATAATACACTGAAACTTGCTGGAGCATTTTGCTAAATTGGGGAGCCAGACATCCATGTAGGCTTGTCGGGTGTTTTAGCCAGACATCCATGTAGGCTTGTCAGGTGTATCACTGTTGTATTGGTACAGTTATTTGATGAAAATTTATTCATTTACTTCCCTGGTGGCTCAATGGGTAGAGCGTCAGACTGGGATGCGGATTCAAATCCCAGCCCAGTCACCAGGTGTGTCCTTGAACAAGACACCCAGAACTAGCTCATTATAATCTGTATGTGAAATGTAAGTCGCTTCAGATAAAAGCATCTGTCAAATGAATAAAATGTAATTTAAATATTTCATCAGCATACAGGACTATTGTATTTTTACATAAAATCATTAAACACAAAAACTTGACATTACCCTTATGGTAGCCTTCCAGATGATAAATTGGAAAATAATATGGCAACAGAAAGGAACTGAATTCCATATGAGTTTCTCTAATGTATTAAAATGATGGTTTTTACATTAGAGTATGATATTTTATACTTGATAAAGTTATGAGATGCTATAAGTTTCTGATCAGTTCTTGTACTTCAGTCTCTTTTCCAATGTTCATGTCTGGAAATTGAATCATGTCAACTGAAAAAGTTGAATCATGTCAACCAAAAAATAGGGGACAGGTTTTGTCTAAGGACTCCACCACTATTGAGGGAAGAATTTTCAGTTTTCACATAAATTGATTCCTTTACTCCTCTCCCTATTTTTTTATGATGCTCTTGCATCAGTCCCCAGAAAGATTAAGACCACTTCATACGTCCACCAGGTCAGCAACTCTTAATGACTATTTTGAGATGAGAAAGTCAGGACATTGCTATTCTAATGACTCTCTGCCATCCCCTGTTGTTCATCTAACAAACTTATTCAAGTGTGTTGTGTAGTGAAATCACCCTGGAGGATAGATATGGGGTCCCTGACCAATTTCGTCTCAGGCTGAAGAAAGTACTTGGGTAAGCAGTGAAACATTTCTAACAAGATGTCCAGTAGACATGATTCAACTTCCAGACAGCTCCACTTGGATGACAGAGAATCTTCATTGACATACTTCCAATGTTCATTTTCTGCAGGCTCATAAGTATTGGTTCATCAATGATGGATTTGATCAGAAGATTACTGATGTGGGTCCTGCTGGCCATCCACCACAGGGCAGTAGGAAGCGTTCTCTACAGGACCTTGGAAGAACAACCACCTAATACACTCATTGGTAGCCTGGCTGCTGACCAGGGGTTCCCTGATTCTGGCCACTTGTACAAGCTGGAGGTGGGTGCTCCCTACCTTCGAGTGGATGGTAAGACTGGAGACATCTTTACCACCGAGGTCCCAATCGACAGGGAGAACCTTAAAGACTGTCGAAACCTGCACCGTGGAGACCCGTGTTTTCTGGAGTTTGAAGTATCTATGACAGACTTAAACCAAAACCTCAGCCCGCGCTTGATTGAGGGTCGGATTGAAGTCCAAGACATTAATGACAACACTCCACAGTTCCCATCACCCATCCTCACGCTCTCTGTTCCAGAGAGTACACACCAAGGAGCACTTTTTCCCATACCTCTTGCTAATGACAGAGACTTTGGGAGGAATGGAGTCATAGATTATTCCCTAACTACTGGTCCTGATGTATCATCCATCTTCAGCCTGCAGGTGGCTGAGGACCGGGGTGAGAAGCTCCCTCAGTTGATTGTGCTAGGCAGCCTGGACCGCGAACAGAAAGACTCATATGACCTCAGCATCAAAGTAGTGGATGGTGGGAGCCCCCCGCGGTACAGTAGTGCCTTATTAAGGGTGATCGTGACTGATGCTAATGATAATGCTCCCAGGTTTGAGAAGTCAATGTACGAAGCAGACTTGTCTGAGAACAGTCCCATAGGACATTCGGTGCTGCAGGTAATACCCCATCTGAGTGTCAGTCTGTAAGTCTTATGCAGTTTGGTCAATATAAGTTTGTAATGAACACTGCAATTAAGCCAACTGATACCATAATTGGGCTGCACTGCTGTGTGCCACATCATTGGCTTTACTGTTGGGACAGATTTATTTTGTAAACTCTTTGGATAGTATTTGTGTTCTGTTTTTATGTGTACTTCACAATTTAATGTAAAATTAGTATTTATTTAAAATCAATGCTTTTATGGGCTGAATTAAAACATCTGTTGCAGGAGTCTCTCTAACATTTTGTGCTGTCCTTGTTTTCAGGTAAAGGCAACTGATTCAGACGTTGGTCTCAATGGTGATATTGAATACACTTTGCATCAAGTTACAGATCCAGTGCAAAAGCTGCTGAGAATTGACCATTCAACTGGTATTCTCTATGTGAAGGGGCTTGTGGACCGGGAGGAGATTAGCTCTTTAAAATTTTATGTGGTTGCACGTGACAAAGGATCTATACCTAAAAGTTCCAAAGTCTATGTGGCAATAAATGTGAAGGATGAAAATGACAATGCCCCTACTATAGAGATTCGTGGGATTGGATTATTAACTCACCAAGATGGAATAGCAAACATTTCTGAAGACATGCCTGTTGGGACAGCAGTTGCACTAGTGCAGGTGTCAGATCGAGATGAAGGTGAGAATGCAGTAGTTACATGTATAGTGGCTGGAGATGTCCCATTCCAGCTGCGGCCAGCAAGCGACTCCCCCAACGATAACAAGAGGAAATACTTCCTGCAAACAACCACCTCTCTTGATTATGAACGAATAAAAGACTATGAAGTTGAGGTTGTTGCGGTTGATTCAGGCAACCCAGCTCTCTCTAGTACAAACTCTTTGAAAGTTCAGGTTCAGGACATTAATGACAATTCACCTATCTTTTCTCCTGCTCTTTTGGAAGTTGATTTTGCAGAGGAGAACCAACTTGGAGACAAAGTTCTGGATGTGGTGGCTACAGATGCTGACAGTGGCACAAACTCAGAGCTGATCTACAGCATCATCGCAGACTCTTCTACAAAAGGGCTTTTTGATATAAACCCTGTCACTGGTGAAGTGAGAGCACGAAGTCAGCTGGACAGAGAACACAGAGATCACTATGAATTTCACGTTGCTGCTTCTGACAAGGGAATGCCAAGCCACAGAGGAACTGCTGTGGTTATAGTCAGGGTACTTGATCGCAATGACAATGATCCTAAATTTATGCTGAGTGGCTACAGCTTCTCTGTCCTGGAGAACATGCCCAAACTTAGTCCAGTTGGAATGGTGACAGTCATTGATGCAGACAAAGGGCAGAATGCAGAAGTACAACTGTCTGTAGAGCCAGACAATGGAAAATTTGTCATTCAGAATGGCACTGGTACAATTCTCTCTAGCATGTCACTTGACAGAGAGAAAGAAAGCACATACACCTTTCGTTTGAAGGCAGTGGATGGAGGTGACCCACCACGATCATCCTATGTTGGTGTTACTATCAATGTCCTGGATGAAAATGACAATGCTCCCTATGTTACTAAGCCTTCAAACACATCTTACAAATGCCTTTCCCCTTCAACAAGCCCAGAAAGCAGAGTAGAAAGAGTAGAGGCAGAAGACATCGATGCTGGACCCAATGCAGAGCTGCTTTTTAGTATTTCTGGAGGCAACCCGCACAACCTTTTTCGAATCTCTTCAACCGATGGAGAGATTACCCTAGTGAAGGAATTGTCTCCGAGGCACAGTGGGCTTCATCGCCTGGTGGTGAGGGTTAGTGATAAAGGCAAACCTCCACAGCATACTGTGTGCCTGGTACACATTTATGTGAATGAAACCCTTAGCAACATCTCTCTGCTGGAGTCTCTGGTTGGGCACAGCTTGAACACACCACTGGACCTCGACATTGCTGGAGATCCCGAGTATAGTCACACCAGCCAGCGGCAGAACATTCTGTATGGCAGTCTAGCAGGTGTCACGGGTGTCACTGTGGTCATTATTGTAGTGGTGCTCATTCGCAATCGTCTCCAGGATGCCAAAAGTGGTTACCAGGCAGGAAAGAAGGAGACGAAGGATCTCTACGCTCCAAAGCAGGGTCTCAAAAGCATCAAGGCCAAAAACTGGAAGAAAGGAAAAGCTTCAAAGCCAGCTAAACCTTTAGAGGAGGATGAGGACATTGAACAGGCCAGTCTTCAGAAGAGTCTAAAATTCAGTCATGACAGAGTTAACGACAGCCCTGGTATCCACTTGCCTCTGAACTACCCACCAGGAAGCCCAGATCTGGGTCGACATTACCGCTCTAACTCTCCTCTACCCTCCATCCAGCTCCAGCCGCAGTCTCCCTCTGCCTCTAAGAAACACCAGGTGGTTCAGGACCTCCCTGTTGCTAACTCTTTTGTAGGAACAGGAGATGACAACTCAACCGCCTCTGACCAATATTCTGATTACAGCTATAAAGCAAACCCCACAAAGTACAGCCAAAAACAGGTAGGACTGGATTTCCTAACTGTTGTTTTGCTGCATGCTGATATGGTGAAATATAACTAAAAATTAATAGTGAAGAGAATTCTATAGGAGGAATACCTGTCAACAGCACCTGGATACCAAAAGTCTGCCACAAATATGTTAACTTTATATCTCATTACCAGAAACTCTATCTAATATAGTAGTGTCTAGTGTGGCATAAATCTAATAACTTCTAGAATATATCTGTTCTGAAGAATTGGATGTATTGTGTTTAAGTTAGCCACTTCCTCCAAAAAATTGGAATTTAAAGAGTCAAATTTATTTTTGGGAAGTGATTAATTCAACATTTCTTAAAAAACTAGACTGCCAACAATTTAGGCTTATTATAAACTATAGACAAGTTTTTAGTTAATAGCTATATATTTTATGTTATCTGTTTTTGATAAATACTAGGACAGGCACACACGCACACACACACACACACGCACACACACACACACACCTACCATGTTGCCCAGATGGCAATAAGAAAAGTTGAGTTCACAACATTACAAACTCTCTTCTTTTGGAATGCTGCCATTTGTCCCATTAATCTTTACATCGCTGTTCTACAATTTTGTTAATGTTTCCCATATTAAACGTCAAAAAGCTGTTTTCCCTCAGTTCTACCCATATGTCTAATCTGCAAATTGATAAAAACATACTTACATTCACAGTGTATATTAATTTAAATATCTGATTTGAAAAAATGTAATGCAATCATTAATGCTCATACTTTGACAAAACTTATCCTTAGACCTTTATGTTCCTTTCTGTTCTTTAACCACTTATGAATGTGCGCAGATAGAAGACAAATGTAGCATAATGAAATTGAATTTTTCATTAGAAACATGCTTAGACACACTGAATAAGTAATACTTTTATGTTGCTGTCATGAGAAATAATGGAAACAAAGAATAGAATATGCTTTTCTTTATAAACAAACATTCCATATAACAGAAAACATTAGGCATACATGCCTTCAAAACAAAAACGTGTTTTATAGAACTGCAAACAAACCAAAAAATTATGATAATATATTTGAGAGCAAACATAGAATGGACTGTACAGACATTTTGAATTTACAATAGTCTAATTCTTTCTTGTAAATCTAATGTGTACATTGTAGCAATGTAGACCAAAAACTAGTTCCATTATTTAAAACTGGAAATTAACTCTCCAAAAAATTCACTAAAACACTGTAAAATGCATATATAGCAATCAACTCATGGTTTTGGCATGACAACATAACACTTCAAACACAAATGATCAAACATTGAATCAAAATATAACAATAAAAATCATACAAAAGGAAAATTCCAGAAGACAACGGAGAGAAACCAGGAAGGCAGTGTCAGGGTTCATTTAGGTATCTATGTATCCATTTAGTTGTTCTTGTCTCTTGGCGGTTGTAGGTGTCTCAGGTTCTCCTTCTCCATTCTGTTCTGGTCAGATTCCCTCAGCTGCTGCAAGCTTATGTCTGTGTCACTTTTGATATTATCTAGTCAGTGTGCTTGGTGCCAGACAGGTTTGTTTGAGTTAGTAAATGAGCAGAGAACCACGGGCCCTCGAGCTCAGCTGACCACCCAGCAACCCCAGGCATTCTCCTATTATATAAACTAGTACATTATAATGATGCTGCAGAATCTATAGTGTACCCTGCTTCAGTGTGACATCCATGCTTTAAACATCACACATGTTAGCACACACGCATTCTGGTCGTGTGCTGGAAATAAGGAAGCACTGGACACTTCATTTAAAAAACATTTAAAATTAGGTCTTTTTCAAAACAAGCTGCTGTTACCTTAGTATCCCACTGGTTTATTTCCATAGATTTATGCAGTGGTCTGTTGCTAGGGATTTGCAGTGATGTGTTTCTAGACACATGTGATGGTCTGTTGCTACGCATTTGCACTCATCTGTTGCTAGGCATAAGTACTAGTTGGTTGCTAGGGATTTGCACTGGCTTGTTGCTACAGACACATGTGTTGGTCTGTTGCTAGGCATATGTAGTGGTCTGTTATGCATTTGCACAGGTCTATTGCATAGATACACATATTCATAGATCCATAAATAAGCATTTGTTCTGGCTTTTTTTAAGAAGCAACAGACTTGCTAGGCAGATTATCTTTCAAATATTAAAGGAATTCTGTAAACTTAAGTATAGACTCAGAGCAGAGGGGCATTGATCAGCACAGAAACAACCACAAACATGATGGCTAGTACTATATTGGCTCAAAGGAATGTGCAATATAAGGCAGTGTTAATGGCACAAATGCATATTAAATGTTTTACTCTTCAATAAGAGTCAAGCATAAGAATTAGTCATGTTTGATTTAAGTAATGAAAGTTTACAGAAAAACCAGCTCTTAATACATGCATGAATTTAAACCAGTATTATCAGTGCAGAAGAGACCGATAATCTTGAAACTAGGCAGATGGGCATCCACCAAGGGAGGCAACACAACTGTTTGTATGTGCAGCATTGAGTGCTAATGATTGGGTGACAATATGGCATCAATATTGTCTTCACAAAAATAGTACCGGCATCGGTAACAGAAGATGACAAGCCAGTAACCTATTAAAGATAAAATTAGGTGAGACCAAAGGCTTTTTGCTCTTGGTTTCCTGATATCAACTGATACACATGCTTCTTCCAACTGAGGAGGAGAATTTCATAGCTGCTCATAAGTGATGCAAATACTTTTCTAGAAATAGAGAAAAAAACATTAGCATATACAACAACATTAGTAGACATGACTACAGTGGTCTGTGCCATGGGGAACATAGATTACAGCAATAGCTCTTTATTGGAGATTTAAATGCTGAGTGTGACTTGGCATCCTGTATATAAACTGGCAGAAAGTCGATGAAAATTCCCAGTCATCCAGGAGGAGTAGTGAAAGGTTCCTATCAAGAAGAAAGACATCCAGTTAACATGATTCAACTTCCAGACACATAGACTGGCAAACTGAGTCATCTGTACAGTGTTCAGTGTGTGGTGTGTGCTCACCCACAACAGCACAAGACTGACTTCACCTGTGGAATACAGAAGCATCACTTTTTCTTTGTTCAGCAGTGAGAAAAGGCCAATGTATGAAGAATGCCTTAGATTCTACAAACCTTCAGAGTAGAACAGTTAATTATGTCTTTCCTGTCTGCCATATTGTGTTCATAAAACTGAACCTCAAATTTTCAGGTAGCGACAAAAGTTTTATTCATAGAAGCCTACATTATTAAAGCAGTTAGCTAAAGTAACAACCTATGAGTTATTAAGTTTAACTGAAATATATATGTAAGCATCAGTCATTACAGAAATGAAAATGAATATACCTGTTTTTTATTATATTACCTAATGGCAGCATGTATAGGGAGAACAATATTGGTCTAAGCATTAGTTACAGTAGTACTCCAGATTAGAGTGATAACTTTGATGAAGCAGCACCATTATTAAAGATGTGAATATAGCATTAGGTTTAGGATTAGTACTAATGTAGCAGTTAGGGTTAGGGTTAGTACTAATATAGCATTAGGGTTAGGGTTAGTACTAATGTAGCAGTTAGGGTTAGGGTTAGTACTAATATAGCATTAGGGTTAGGGTTAGTACTAATGTAGCAGTTAGGGTTAGGGTTAGTACTAATATAGCATTAGGGTTAGGGTTAGTACTAATGTAGCAGTTAGGGTTAGGGTTAGTACTAATATAGCATTAGGGTTAGGGTTAGTACTAATGTAGCAG
>JABJVR010000033.1:2838052-2857333 GCA_025773905.1 Chitala chitala | reverse complement strand
TTTCATAGTCCTTAAGGCATTGCCTTAGGATATGTAAAGAAACGCAAAGACGGTCCTTTTTCCATTTTCGCTCTGCGCGTCTACATGCGCGTCTGAGCTGCCGAGTGTTTTCATTTAGCCACGGTTCCAAACGAGGCTTTGTGCGTCTCATTGAAAACGGAGCTATAGTGTCCAGTACATGGCAATGTTTGCTCCTTTAGTCATTTTGTTTCATGTGGGTCTTTCATCATATAAAGACATTTTTTAATTATTTATTTTACAGAAAGCTGCCTTCCAAGATGCTAATGTGTGCTTATTCGTATTTGACTGCATTTACTTCAACGGTGTAAGCCTAATGGATAAGTATGTTCAGTATTTTTTTCAGACTTTGTTTTCAGCATTAAAAGAAATAACAGTTTATATTTGACTGACCTTGACAAAATTTACAAACGTGATAATAGAACACTCATTTTCATTTATGGTGAACCGAGTTCGATATCCATATATAAACGTAATGCCATTTATCTCTCAGACCTCTCAGTGAGAGAAAGAAGTTTCTCCATGACAACATGGTGGAAGTCCCTAACAGAATACTCTTCTCCGAAATGAAACATGTTACTGTAAGTAAAATCAGTAAAAGCACGAGTACCGGAGTTTTCTCAGCCAACTTCATATGCATGATTGTGCTGTGCTTATTGTTTCCAGTTTCTCTTGAATCTCTATACTTATGGCAGAATGTCACATGGTAGTGTTTGATGGTTCATTAGGTGCATTGGTACACGGGCTAGCTGAGTGATTGTGACAGCCCATGTTTTACTCCCTCCAGGAAATACACAAGCCTCGTTCTAATTATACAGATGGTTTTATTCTTCAGATTACATCCCAATATTATTCCACCGTCGAACTGTTGACAACATAAAAAGGCACTTAAATACATGTACGTTACAAAAAATACTAATAAATACGAAAACTATAAACATACCTCACTGGCTGCACACGACCAAGAGGGAACAAAACGATGACCTGGTATCTTCAGCGTCAGGTATAACATTTAAACTTCTTTTACCTCAACGCAGAGAATGTTTGCCTTTGCCTTCACTTGTTCTTTCATTAATAAAAAAGCGGAAGTGCAACAATTTAAAATTTCCGCTCCCGACAATACAAACATTACATAATTCCCACTTAAAAGTCAACGTACACACCAGTGAACAATCACAAAACAAAACACAACAACAACCCAAATCAAAATAACACTTATGGCAGCTAAACCATGTGTACTTTCAGAAGTATTTCCTCGAATGTCGGTTTCAGTAGTTTAGCAAGAAATGAACGTTTTCTGTGGTGTTCCTCATGGCAGAAGGCGGCAGACCTAGCAGAGATGATCACACGGGTCATTAGGGAGGGCCTGGAGGGACTGGTGCTGAAGGATGTTAAGGTAAATGGCTGCTTTGTGCTTTTGTGGAGTGCATGTGGCCACTGCAGACTTCATGCTGTTTCATTTTCTCTCATCTCTGCTGGCCTTAGGTACGGTAGGGTAATTATTCAGATTAGCAAAACAAAGTTTCAAAGTTAGTATTAAATGGATGACTGTTCAGTCAGTTGACTAAAGAGCAGTGGACTCCAGCCCTTGCAAAACTTGGGTTCTTTTGACATGGAATCAAGTGCGTTACCGCAGTAACAGAGCAGTTGGGTCCTTTAATAATATCCGGCTTGTGAATTGCCACCAGTTCATAACGCTACATCTTTTAATGACATCCAGCCTTTGAATTTCCACACATGCACAATGTGGCAGTGGATGCTGTTATATTGATACGTGAAGAAATAAATAATTTAATGGAACTGAGTCAAAAACACTTTTTGCGTCAAGAGTCTATATGAGCCTGGGAAGAGGCACTGGTTGAAGGTGAAAAAGGACTATCTGAATGAAGGAGCCATGGCGGACAGCGCAGACCTGGTGGTTTTAGGGGCTTTCTATGGAAAAGGCTCAAATGGTAAGGACATGTCTGGTGATCTCAAAGCAAACTACCTTTTGGGTACTGAGAACTGCATACATGTACATATAAATTACATTCACTGTGCTATAATTGTCCATCATCTGACTCATATGTAAAAGGATGGAAATAAACTGATGTGATGGACTGTGTATCTGCAGGAGGGATTATGTCCAGTTTCCTAATGGGTTGCTATGACCCTGATTCAAAAAAGTGGTGCACGGTGACCAAGTGCTCTGGAGGGTATGATGACGCAACCCTGACTAGACTGCAGAACGAGCTGGATGTGATTAAGATCAGCAAGGTACAGTGTTACCCGTAATTGGGTTCAGATGACACCTATCTTTGAATGTTTTTAAATTTTTAATTTTTTTCCCCATTTGTGCACACTTCTTTGTAATCCTGTTGTAAAATACACATTGTCTCCTAGGATCCAAGCAAAATCCCAAACTGGCTTAAAATCGTCAAGAACTATTACCCAGACTTCCTTATCCGGGACCCAGAAGTGAGTGTTTCTCGGTATTTGTTGAATCGAGGTGTTATATTTGTACAGACACTGATCTATTGATTGAGGAAATGGCTGTTTCCCTGGTTATGACCCTGTGTCCCTATTTAGAAAGCGCCAGTATGGGAGATTACCGGGGCAGAGTTCTCAAAGTCGGAGATGCACACTGCTGATGGCATCTCCATCCGCTTTCCCCGCTGTACCCGCATTCGTGATGACAAGGACTGGAAGACAGCCACCACCCTGCATCAGCTGAAGGTATGGTGCACCAGGACACCATGCTGTTCTGCCTTCTGCCCTTTCATTAACCTTCAGCAGCCATAATGAGCGTCCTTCATTTATCGTTGTGTATGGTACACTTTCTTACAGTGTGACTCATGGAAGCACGACTTTATTTTTTCTTCATTATAGTTTTATATTCATAAAAAAATTGGTTAAATGAATTGATGTTAAAGAACAGAAGTTTTCTGCTAGAACTTTGAGTGCCAGTTTCTTGATTGTTCAGCTCCCTATTCAATACATGGCTGTAGCACATGTAGGTCAGTATATCAATGAATGCACATTATACATTTATATACCACTTTTCTGCATTACATTCAATTCCTTGTTCAGTTTGAGTTGCTGCTTCATTTAACCAGTACGTTCATGTTGCCGTTTTTTATGGCTTAATGCTTATAGGACCTGTATCGGATTTCAAAGGAAAATAGTAACTTTGAAGTCACAGCAGGACCCTCAAAGGGTAATAGTGACAAGGGCTCCTCTGGGGGGGACAGTGGCGAGAACTCTCCGTCATCTTCATCTCATGCATCAGCCACCCCCAGCAAAGTCGGTGAGCTTCTCTCAGCATCTTTTTTTTTTTATGAACTCTATCCTGAGCCTTAGGGTTGGCTTACAGATATTTTATGTGTCAAACTAAGCAAATTCGTATTTATGTACATTGTGATAAAGGCTAGTGATTGTGCAAGTGCATGTTCTATGCATCTGTTGTTTTATTTGTGCGTCATGCTTTTGAGTGAGCTGGTTGGGTTGTAGAATATACAGAAAAGCAAGATCTTGACTCATGCATAACAGGAGGTGACTATGTCCAGATTCAAAGATGGAACATTGAAGCCCTCTCAGCTACCAGACAAGAGGACTACCCCACTGAGCTAAACACCTGCATCCCTCACTTAGGGAACTAATAAGACTCTTGCTGACAACGGGTTTTTACTGTAGCAGTTCTTACTCTGCTATATCTGTAACTTCTGATATATGGACATGGTCTCTTTTGTCATGTTCAGGGAACAGCAACACCCCAAAAGCTAAACCAGCCAAACCTGTGAAGTCAGAGACTCCTACTACAATGCCAGCCATCAAGAGGAAAATGCCTGTGGAGGAACGCAGTGGGAAGAAAGTACGTTTCCTAACCCAGATGTCCAGAACTGTTTAACACCCTGAACACCCTTGGTTCATGACCTTGGCTTGGTTTGTGTTGGAATTTTCCATGGTTTATATTGGTCTAAATTTCCTCTACCTCTTCACTCCTGGTTCAGTTGAAAAAGTCGGATACTGTGCACAGCAATGGACAGAGTCAAGCAAAGATTGTCCCTTCCCAGTCAACAGAACCCATGAAAGAGAAGGCAAGTATTATAGAACTTAGTCTTTTCTGGAATAACGTTAAGTTCTTGACGTTCTCTGAGTATTTTTATCTGTCTTGTTGTCAAAAACATCACTTTCGATCTGACTGATGTTTGTACTCTTCGTGTCAGACTTTGCTGGACATCTTCACTGGAGTGAAACTTTTTTTGCCCACATCGCTGCAAGACTACCAGAAACTGCGTCGATACTTTGTGGCCTACGATGGTGACTTGGTGCCAGACTATGACGCCGCCTCCGCCACGCACACACTGACTGAACCGGAGGAGAACAGCGAGGCCCAAAGGGTCACGGCAGACTGGATTTGGCAGTGCATCCGTAAACGTAGACTAGTTCCTCCTTGTTGACCATGCAAGTCTCGTGACACAGGAGACGTTACTCAAGCCTCACAACCATACAATTCACATGCAATACTTCGGTTTTCCACAGGACGAACAATGCCTACTGTCTAGCAGTACACGACTCATGTACACAGCTCAGTTACAGCGACGAATGAATCGTGTTTGAAGTCTGAAGCAGGAACATCTGATATGCAAACATATGTTTTCATTGTGTAGTGTTATTTGCAGCTGTCAGTTCACTGATGAACTACCATGACAGACAACTTCAGGTCACTACTGCTTATTTAACTTTGCTTTCAATCTTGTTTTGGCTTAAAGCCAAATGAGGTACAAAAAACCAAATAACTAGTGTTTTGGATTCCTTTTCAAATCAAACCATGGTCTAAGCAACTTGAAAACCAGCAGAGAGAAATCCTGTTTTTGTAAATTTATGCTCTTGTTACGAATAAGCTGCAATATGTATGTTAAGTGCTGTTGAAGTCGGCAGGTAATTGGCTGATTCATTCACAGTGCAATTTTACACATGCATTTTTGATGTTTTTATAAATGAGCTGAGCTTAAATGCTTTTTTTTTTGCATTTAACAATGGGACAGAAGTAGACTTTATGTAAAGGTGCTCAGTGGTGGGTGTGGTTCTGACACTAGATATTTTTATTCCTAGGATACTGATATGTGATTGAACTAAAAAAAAAAAAAAAAAAAACCTAAGATGTAGTGGAACAGTCTGTCACCATTTCAATTTTGGGCATAAACAAGAACATTGAAGTAACTTACCAATGAGCTGGTAATGAAATTAACATATATTTTAAAACTTCAGGTTGTTGTAGTTTGGTAGATTAAAAAAAAATAACATCAAGAACAATTAAATTTTTCCACAGAACTGGGGTAAGTAATGGTTAGTATGTATAACCAGATTATTCTTTCCTATGTCCCCCCCCCCGCTTTATTTGATGTTGTGAAAGTCAAACTAAAATATAGGTTTCTGTTGAATTTGTTTCTTGCTTTTAAAAAAAACGAGTGCCACGTTTCTTACTTCAAGCAGAGTGTACAACTGCAAGATTATGAAAACATTTGTTTACTTGATTCTACCATTGAACAAAAAAAAATGTTGAACATATCACCTAAAATTAGACTTAAGAGGCCTATTTGCATTAGTGTTGAGGCTTCAGCTAGGACTGTCACCAGCAAACTTCCTTTTTCCGAGTGGTAGAACTTGATCAGCTCCTGAAAGACCCCACGATTGTAGGTCAAACTCCTCCACAAGCTGACATGGCTGAAATAAGAAAGCTAAACTGAGGCCAAACATGTGGCATTAAAAATGTTTAAGGTCAAAGTTGATAAATCTTATATGGCTCTTTCCCCCCCCCCCCCCTTGTTCATTTCTAAATCGTATTTATGCAAATATAAATTGGCTGCTTCTCATTTGGTAAAAGTGTCTTCAATTAGAGTACGCTCACCCGTCGAGATGATTTGATCATAGTTGCAGTTCGCAGGTTAGTGTGTGTGGGCGCAGGTCGTTGTGCGCGCTGCAGCAGAATACGAGTTCGAGGGATGTGACTCCAGGACTGTCCTAGTCCAGCTTTCGGCAGTCCATTACTGTCTCTCGTCATGTGGTTTGTCACCTGTCCGAGCACATGTGGCACTGGATTGACGCAATCACTTTTAAACATGTCACTGTTTGTGACACGTTAGCACGACGCTTACTTATCCTTACCAAAACGGCCACGTTTAAATCTTTGGCAGTTGATCTCAGCTCTCCTGCAACTTGCATCATTAGTGACATACCTGAAACAGAACATCTCTTACCAATCTCCGTAAAAACCACTGGGAGTTGCAGAGGCAAAATGTTGTATTTTTACTCAATGTGAGAAATGTAATTTACCTTCCGTTTGTCTGCTACCCAGTGTGTAGCCCAGGACTGCAGTCACAGAGTCGACTATTACAGCCTTCACAGAATTACCTCCTGCCAAGATCTATGAAATGGGGGAGGGGTTTGGGGAATAATACTTTCCTTTAACTAATCTGCACAGTAAAACCATCAAGCAAAAATTTGATGTATACACCCAGAAAATACATTTCAGTGTGAAAATATGGAATATTACCCGCTGAAAACCTCTACTTCTGAAATCACTGAGACAACCAAGCAAGGAGTAGACATCAAAAACACAGGACACGTGAATTCTTCTAAGAGCTTCCATCTATAAATGTATGGTGAATAAATTTTAAAACCTGCGACAAGTGATTCATGCTAATATTTTTGCAGTTACACCGTTATACTTAAAAACCAAAAAACACAGCTACTAGTATTACCATACCTGTTCTTCCACATTTCTAACTTTCCCTTTTATCATCTCTAGCAAGCGGTTAGCTGAAAGTCCGCCTGTTGAATCTATATATAGAACACTTTGCTTCAGTTCACATGATATAGTTACAGCCACACCAAAGCACACCTGAAGAAAGGACATTTAAAAGCGTGGTAAATATGCAGTTTAGGCACAATGCAATGATTCACTTAATATGCACAACAACTACAATTTACAGCTACAGCATTCCTCCTGTGTTCAAATGGGAACAGTTTCTGATGTACTAAATTACTTAATTTAACTAAAATATAGTCTAAATTGGCATATTTAGCATGCTAAAATGCCAGGCGGTGTCAGTGTTTACCTGGGTCTTACCACTCCCTGGACCTCCAATGAGCTCTGTCAGCTCTCCAGTATACAAGCCAGTGTCCAGAAGCTTATCCAGACTGGGGGAGATCACATACAGGCTGAATTTACATGTTTTTGTGTTTTAGTAACACACAGTTTCACTAGCAAAACTGTACCCTTCATTTACACATTAAAATTATCACATACTTTGATGTATATAAACAATTATCTGTGCAACCAGACATTTCCTCAGTTGATCTCTGGTTCATTCCAATAAAATCTTGTTTATTCAAACTATACATGTAATTGGAAGCATACAAATTTATTATGTGGAGAATTTATTCAGAAAAGGACGTTATAGCTCTCAGTGAATAGGCTTTACCTTTAGTGCTCAGGGACTTTGTAAATCCCAAACCTCATGCTCTGCAGCCCTGCTTGTGCATCATCACTGGTTTTGCAGGTGATGGTGCAGACTGCGAAGAGGCTCACCTGCTGTTTCCTGTGGAGAGGATGGCAGTCGTACTGAGCAGTTCCTCATAGAGGTCGGCTCCAGTGACAGGGAAGGCCGAGTGCTGAGCCAAAAGCACGCGTCTCACGGCCACCAAAGCCTGAAACACGCCAAACAGGTTTAACTCACTCTTTACGCTCCTTATCAAAGCCTCCTTTTTGCACCAACTTCTCTTTTGTACTCATTACTACTTAGTTATTCTAAATAGTACTGGAGTTGCACGGTTGGACTTCCCCCATCAAGTCATGCCAATGTCACTCATATTAGGTGGACTAATAATCTTGGTGTCCTAACAAGCCTATTATACTCACCTTATAGGACACAGAGCATTTTTGTGCAAGATCTTCTGTGTCTGCAGAAACCAGATCCTCAACTAAAAAAAAAAAAAGTTGAGGAAGAACCTCAGTGCATGCCCAATTTAAAACTATATTAAGTATATTAGTATTTTCCCCATACTGTAATCTGTGTGGTTTTTACTCAGCTAACTAAAAACGTCTGCATCCACGCTGGGAATAAATATTCCGTGTCACAGGAAAGGTGAAAGTAATACTATAGAACAAAATGTCAATAAGATGAACTGTTCTATTCGTTACCGGAAGTTATGAGATAGTTAGCACCACATATACAGGCAAATCCATACCCGTTTTTATGTTTTTTGTACGTAGCGCCTGAATCAATTCATCAGTCAGTCCTGGACAAAGACCCTCCCTCAGAAACACCATGGTAACTAAACACAGGTTATATTACTGACGATGTTTGACGCGAGTTATAACTGCACTCCTACACTACCTCACGTAAACCTTTTTCACAACTGAAAATATGTTTAACATTAGTGGTATACCGTACTTCAGCAATCACACTAAATATAAGACCCATCTAACAGCATTAAGTCGTCCAGTACCCTACTTCACTGTCAATATGTATCGGAAATGTATGATATACATATGGTTGGGGGATTCGTACGTTTCTTCTTATCCTGCTATTTACAACCTAACTGAATTAGCGCTGCGCCCTGTAAATGTGTTCAAAGTGCTAAAAAAAACTAAATATAATGATGCACGGCAGCTTTAGGATACCCGTGTCCCCTTTAAAGTTTGAAACTAGAGCACACGTCCTTCAGCAGCTAGACAGGAATGCACGCGCTGCATTTCCCCCTCTAACCGAAAGCGCGTGAGGAACGCGTCCCTTCTCTGTATTACTCAAGTCGTTTAACCGTAAAAAGTTATCCAACTACATTACATATGCCATGTATTAATTCGCGTCAGAACGGCCTTAACGCCATGTTGTAGGAGCTAACGCATCGCCACCGACTGAAGCTGCCCGCCTCAGACCCCCTGTGCTCGACGTCATCGGGGAGCGTGAAAACCTCGCAAACAAGGAGGCTGCGTCGTGACGTACGCTCTTTACGTAGGTGCGCGGAAAAGGCCAGAAACGCGCAGCGCTCCAGCGGCCGCTGAATACGACTTAGGGACAGCTGCGCAGTACTGGGGAAGCGCAGTAGGTAAACACCGATGTACCGATAGACGAGGAAAAGAGGATTAAATATCTTGAGCAAACAATCGAAAGCGTAGTCGCCCCCGCGACCGGTGAGGACTGGCGGATAATGGGAAAGGAGGCGAGCAGCCGTCTTAAAGCTGTAAACCGCGGTTGCCCCAAAACGTCAGCCTTTATTCCCCGGAGCAGACAGATATAACTGGTTAGCTAGCCGTTAAACTGGCAGATTAGGTCGCGAAAGTCTGTTTAAAGTCCGCAGTTGTATTGACACTACACAGAGAAGATGGTAAGCGCTTGTTAATTAATTGATTAATTAATGCATTGCTTTTGTTTTTATCTAATGGATCGATGCAGTAGTTATTGCGATTACCTGCTCTTTGGCTAATGTTGGGATATCAGTGACATGGGCAGCGCTAGCAGAGGCCTCTGGCTTTACGGTGTCATTCGAGTTAACTAGAGAACGTTTAATAATTTGCATTGTAGGAAATATAGTGATTGTGATATAATTTACTGTAGTAAATGACTAGCTGTTCAGGTATTAATTGTACGAGCTGACGTAGCCGAGTTACGAACACAGCGCTGTTTGGTGTCGTGTCAGTTGGCCAACTCTATGCTATAATTTGTGTAAAAAATTGAATTCTTAATTTAAACTAACATAGGTGTAAATTAGTTTTACACAAGTCTGTAAAACCCATGTAAATTTGTAAATTCAACAGACAGCAGTTCGGTGAGTGTGCAGATTGGATGCGAAGGACATACGAAAGAAGGTAGAAATAATGTAAAAATTAAAAGCCGTGATTTTTTTTTTTTTTAATTACGTAGTACCGGTAAATATTGAATGCCCTTGGAATATGTTACGCAGGTAACTAAGCAGTAGCCGAGTCTTCTGATAAAATTTACATAAAAATGGGAGGGTACGTTGAGCATAGAGCATGTGTGTGACACCTGGACATGGTGTTTATCCGGTCTGAGTTGCAACTAGTTTCCACCCACCCAAAGGTGAGAACCAGTTTGGACTTGTTGGATCATTTGGACTAGTATTACACTTAAGGAAAAGTATAGCATCGGTTGCAAAAAGCTGATCCAAGTCAACATTGTGCATCATCACTGGTTTTCCAGGTGACACTGCAGACTGCACAGGTGACACCTAACTCTCAAAACGGCCATTTAGTTTGCAGTTCTTGAAATTAATAAAATGACAAGCAATGGTCCTCCAAGCAAAGACTGACACAGCCTTTACTATCAGTTTAAGTTTCCTCTGAAGATCCCGTTCAGATGTAAAGTACAGCTACAGAACATTGATACTTGTGCAGCTAGGAGAACGTTCTTTTACAGAAATTCTCAATATAATTTTACTCACGTTGAACATACTTAAGTATCTTCTTAAGAGGTAAGGATGTTTAATGTGTGGTTACATGGCTCTTTTATAAAGCCATAAAAATTGTTTTGATTATATTGTTGTAATATACCAGCAGTATGGGAAGAGTTTTAATGGCAGGTTTTCAGTGTTTCTTGTATCCTTTGAGATTATCGTTGCTTTCATAGAATGTAATTCTTGTATTATATATGTTTGTCTTAAGTGTAAATATCCTGCAGTATTACAGCTTTTAGAGCTAATAATTCAGTACACGTGTGTGTTAATGGTAGCAGGTTTTGGGTGGTGATCTGAGAAATGGACTCTCTTTGCAGGTTTACCTAATTGGACCTTTGGAGAACCTGAAAACATATGTGACTAGCCGCCCACCGCTGGTCATCTTTATGGTCAGTGTCAGCGCTGTGGCCATCGCCTTCCTCACCATTGGCTATTTCTTCAAGATTAAGGAAATAAAGTCCACAGAGATGACAGAGGTATGTGAATCATGTTCTTTATTTTAACTAAATTTATTTTTTTATTTTTATTTTTTTACTAATTAGACAGCTTTGGTTTGCTCTCCTTTTGTGTGCTGCTATTTTTTGAATACCTTTTAAAATGTTTTTCCAAGTACTTTATGAACTTAAATAGTGCCATGAATATTCAGGTCAGCTGTATTTAAAAAGTGGATTCAGACGTGTGAGAGCTAAATGGCTAATACAACCATATCGCAGTATATAATGTGAGTTTTCAGTTTCTTTTGAATAATTTTGGTGTAGGAGTGCTGCTTTGTATTGATTTGTTAGTTATATCTGTAATTGAAAACAAAAATGCATTAATTTGTGAGTGAAAGCCTGTGTTTTTGTGACATTCGATTCTTTGGCACAGGATTGGAACACCTTTTTGCTACGCTTCAATGAGCTGGACTTTTGCATTTCCGAGAACGAGACACTGAAACACGGCTTGAACGAGTCCACCACGCCAGAGAGCACAGTCACCAGTGGGCAGGCACGCTCCAGCACACAGGTCCCCGCTGTCTTGGAGGACCCCGGACCCATCAACATCTCTGTTCCAATTACCCTCACCCTTGATCCGCTGCGCCCTTTTGGGGGCTACTCCCGCAATATCACTCACCTCTATGCCACAATTTTAGGCCAGCAAGTCGGCTTGGCAGGTACTAATGGACTGCATTGTCGAATAGAGCACGCTAAACTTGTGCAGACTTTTTACTGGCCCTCAAATCAAATGTGTAGAGTGGACTAATCATGGTTTGCTCAAGGAAGTTTGAAAAAGAACTCGTCATTGAATGTGTTCTTTAAAAAATGTCTTCTTTAAAAGAATGTCAAAAAAAACTATTGCTTGTTTGTTCTTTGCTTCCATACTGAACTTCACAGACATAGTGGAGTTCTGTTCTTATTGTGAACTGTTGTCCAGGTTTGTGCATGTGTAATGTGTGTGTGTGTGTGTGTGTGTGTGCGCGCACACACGTGTGCATGTTCGGTTCAGGCAGGGAAGCCCATGAGGAGATGAACATTACTTTCACCTTGCCGGTGTCCTGGAACTCAGACGACTGTGTCCTGCACGGCCACTGTGAACAGGTGGGGTTCAGCACCTGCATGACCATCACTGCAGCCAGCAGCGTCTTCCCAGTCACAGTGTGAGTCACAGGGGCCTCCGCGCTCAACACGCATGCTCGGTCTGTCTAAATATTGAGATTTGTAGTCTTTGATTGAATGAGGTTATAGTATGTATTATAATATTCTTCACTGCATTTCCTTTGTCTTTCACATACTGCACACGTCTTTGAGGTAGCAGTTGTTAACTAAATGAATTTTGGGCAGAACATATGGTCAGCAGGCAGTTGTCCAATTATTCAGTCCTATGATGTGTGTACACAATGGGCTTGTATAAAACAAGAATTGAAAGATATAAAATCAAACTTGTATGTACAGCTGCATATCATAGGGAATGTAATGCATGTATTTCTGCCTAAAACAACCAGTATTGGTCTACACAAAAGTGTGTGTGTGTGTGAGAGAGAGAGAACCCCCCCCCCCCCCAACAAATTAGCTCTAGATTGCTTAACGATTTATTGGCTTATACCCAACATATAAAATTCTTTTATACTGTGTAGGGTGGTTTTTTTTTTTTTTTTTTTTTTTTTTTTTTTTTTAAATACCTCTCCAGTTCACAGATAAGTTGAAAACCACCTGCTCTAGATGAACATTTGAATTTTATCCTGCTTTACTGCTTTGTAAATACCCTTTCAGGCAACCGCCACACTGCATTCCAGAGACATACACCAACGCCACGTCTTGGTATAAGATTTTCACCACTGCGAGGGACTCTGATACGAAGTACACGCAGGACTACAACCCGTTCTGGTGTTATAAAGGAGCACTGGGGAAGGTGTATCACACCCTCAACCCCAAGCTCACAGTCATCATCCCTGATGTGAGTACACACGCAGCGCTGCTGTAGTCTCTGTAAGATCTGCTCTGTATATCACATTGCCTTCACAGTAAGAAATTAATACATGACTACAAAATTTCTTTTGTGTAGGATGATCGTTCTCTTATAAACCTTCATCTGATGCACACCAGCTACTTCCTCTTTGTGATGGTGATCACAATGTTCTGCTATGCAGTCATCAAGGGCCGTCCTGGAAAAATACGGCAGAATACCGCTGATTTCTGTCCTGAAAAGGTAACTACTATATGGCGAGCTGCAGACGCATCATATTTTCAGACCAGATCTGATCCAGTTTTATGACATTGCATTCTTAGTGCAAGTGTGGCGTGCCTTTTTTTGTTGGCTCAAACAGGTTGCCAATAGACCCCCCCACCACCACCACCAGATTTGTCCAAGAAAGGAGATGTAACAATTTGTGTATGGATTGGTGTTCATGGTGCTCAATAGCCCCTAATTCAACCCAAAGAGGTTGAATTAGGGGCTATTGACATAACTGTTCAATCTTGAATGGAAACTCGGGGTAATGTTTTTGAAAATTTCCTCAGGGTGTTAAAGACCTTTGCAATTCCTGTAAAATGTTTTTTGTTCCCCCCCACCCTAGCATCAATGTTCAATGCACCTTTTCTATTTGTTATTGGCAGTTGATTTGTTAAACAGCAGCATTCTTGTCCTGTGACATTTGCATTGTAAAATTAACAAACTGATAGCTTACTAGTATTGCTTTAATATTTCATCTAGATGACCATTGACAAATACGACAGGTTCTTCACGGAGGTTATTTACCACACGGATTACTTGATCTTTTCCCCAGTCTGCTGATTACACATAAAAATTTGACTGACTGTTACATTAGTCTTTGTAGGATAAATGAGAAAGGCATTATTCTGTTCACCAGGTGTTAGATGCTACTGAAATAAGCCTTTATTTCTCTACTGCAGCAGGAAGAAAGCATACCAAGACAACCATAGCTACAGTACTCTGCATTGTAAAGATGGTTCAGCATGAAAGGTTTTCTTGTATAAAACATTTTTTTAAAGGTTATTTTCCTTAATTTTATTTTGCATTTCAAACTCCCCCCTCCCCCCCCCTCCAAAACACCCTTCAAGATCACATGAAACCTTGATGGTAAAAGGGTGGTGTAGATGTTAAAGCTTGACTCTTACTGTAGGCTCACATACCAAGTAACAGTGAAGAGCTGCTTCTAACCGGTGCCTGGCTATGAAGACTAAATGTGTCCTAATGGCTTCTGTCAGCATATCCATAATGTTTAAAAGCACAAACTGTAGTATTTTATATTTTTCTTCTGGTGTGAATAAAACATAAACTTGCTCTGGTTTTTAACCCTTTCTTTCCCTTTCTCTATTTTATTCCAGGTGGCCTTGTCAGATGGATAAATGGGGATCATCAGATTAACTGAACCTTAAAAGGTGGAAAAAGAACTGATATTACTAGTTGCCTACTGAACCCAAGAATGGGTGCACAGCTCTGTGAATGCATTTTTTTTCTGCAATGTTGGATCACTCCAACCAAAGACATTTTAAGTGCCTGTATCTACTGTGTAAATATTTGTAGGATTCTTTAATTCAGTACAGACGTCCTCACGCCATCTGTAATGAAGCCTGATGCAATATTAGAGAAGCCGAGGATGCGACCACAGATTTGGCTGTTGGAGTTGCACTTCCGTTCTACCTTGCTTTTTGCAAGTTTTGTCATTCCTGCATATGTGTGCTGGACATAGAGATCATGTCCTGCTTTCTCTCAAATCATTTGCTGTGTGGTGAAAGTCAGCCTTTGGTTTCCTTGAGCACAACCACCTACGTTTATGCCATGACATGTTTGATTAGCTTGGTTAGCTCTTTTTTTTCCCCCCTAATTTGAGCCTAAGTGTCTTCGTCACCATCTGTTATTAACACCCTACACTTCGTGGAAGGTGCTCATTTTGTTGTCCTTTAATAAAAATCGATAAATGAAGGTAAAGGAGGGGACTGTATCGAGAAGCTTCCTGTTCCCATTGGTTTATTAAACCCCCTCATCATAGGGGTCTGATTTCATGCCTAATAAATGGCTTGACTTGCCTGAGGGGAGTTGGGGCTCAGCGTAATGGCCCCAATACTTGAACATATTTTGTTGTTTTTTTTTTTTTTTTTTTAATACCTGAATGCAAAAATTTAAAGCTAAGCAAAATTATATATTTAAAGTGTAATATGTCAACACAGGTCCACAAACCCTTATCTGTAATTTCAAAAATGTTGTCATGCCAAAATTCATTTCATTTAGTGGATTAATAGTACATTAATGAACTAATGCTGTTTATGTAATGGCTAGAACACAGGAAAGCCCTCCAGTGCCAGCTGTGCACTAGCAAGAGACTTCGTGTTATCAGTCCCCCTGAGAGATACTGGATAAGTTTCAAGAACAGTTCTGACGGTATGAGAACACAACATTAATCAACACAACCTATTTAGGAGAAATACACCTAGTTCGCAAGACTACTTAAATATGTTCATATGTTAACTAAGCAACAGTTACGTTCAGCTGTTTATACGTTTGGCACGGTCACGTCCAGCTGTTCTAGATTTCATCTTGAGTAGGAGGTACAGTCTCCTCAATCCTCCCAGGAGGGTGGAGCAGTTTTGTAACTCAGCCTAGCTTTTTTTTTCCTACTTGGTGTGAATATTCATACATACAGTGTAGGTTGTGCTGCAGAAATATCAGACTTTGCTTGTTGGGGTGCTGTCTCAGGCCCTATAATTTACACTATATGGATTGTGTTACGTTTTACATTTTAAAGAAATACAGTTTGGATTCCAAAGCACTTCTGGTCCCAAGCGTTTGGATAAGAGATTGTGGACATGTAGTTCATTAGTTCCTCCACCGTTGTTTTGGCAGTGTCCTTCTCTTTCCAAGCAAGCTGCATGCCATGCAAATGTGAACTTGTATGACACTTTGTTCTATGTCTTGTAAAGGAAAGTAATGGCAACAAGGAACTGAATATGTATGCAGACACAACCATGTATGATTCTGCTAGCGCTCCTCTGGGAATTAAATGTTTCTTTTCTCCATTTCTAGCATTTGCTATATTTCTCAATCTTCAAATGTGACAGAACTCAACTGTTTCCTTCTTTCATGATTGTTAATTTGTTTATTGGTGAAATGTACTGTGTATTACACATAACTGATTTTACGTGTGATATATCATTTTTAATTTGACCTTTTTTTACTTAATGAATGTATTTTTCCAGCATTTGACTAAATTGCAGCTTAGCAGTGTAAATCCCTGTTGTCAGTGAGAAACTGTTGGAATTCATTCCCTTATGTATATGTGTGATGTAATTAATCTTGGGCTCAAAATGCTCAGACTTAAAGTTTTGTTATATAATTAACATTTGTCTTTCACCATCTAATTGGTTTAACTAAATTTGTCTCTAAGACATGCAACAAGCCTGCTTCTGGGAAACACCCATATTTTACTGTTACAGAAAATAACTCGGTTATTTTACAATACAATACTGATTTTTTTTACCCATTAAATATGTTGGTATGCGCTATGAATAACAAACATTCTGAGAAGAGTTGTAATTGGAAGTTGAGTAAAAGTGTCAAATGCATAGGTAATGTGAATAAGTTTTATTTATAGCATACTTTGTAAATTTAAAGATATTTCAATCAAATTCAAATATATCTTTAGTTATTAAAAATTCAATCCTGTTACCTTTTGCTTTAGAATTATTTACCACAGGAAACAGTGCAGGCACAACACGACAATGATTTTGCATAAATTAGTAAAATACTCATTAAACTTATAATAAATGTAACTTAGTATTTTTAAATCTTGAATTGTCTTTACATCTGAATTTCTGTTCATTCACACAAGCATAGTATTTAAGGTACTCTATTACTTCAGTTAGGAACAAGCACATAAGTTGATTAACTTGGGTAATGTAATGTGCAAATGAACTTCACACTGATGCTCTTTCAGGCATCTCAGTCTACATCAGGCAAGACTTGGAGGTCTCAACTAGCATCTTTTGCACCACTGACACTGAACTAAACCTGTACATTATAAACTGGTGCTTAGATTTCTGTATGGAACCAAGACCTGGTTTCCCAAACTTGCATCATACACAGGTGCAAATAACAGAGATTTAACAGTTTGAATTCTTAAAACTGCCCATTCACTTAATAAATGTAAAATATTACTGATTCTGCTTAAATAACCTGAATCTTACCCAGCTGATATCAGACTGCTGATGGTACCACGGCTCTGCAGACGGGCCTCTGATGTCCGCTTGTGTGCCAGTGCTTGGTCTGAATGCTAACAGCTCATTCTTGTGCTGTCAGTTCATTTTTTATTATCTCCGACTGTATCATATTCCCACCCCCGAAACAAAGGCTTTTGATTAGGACTGAGAATGTAATTTTAGCCTTCTTAAATAGTGTTGCGAGAAACATTGAAAAAGGATCCCTTAAGGGTGTGCGTTAACTTTTTTACTCATGAACTTCACATGTTCAGAATGCATACGCTTGTGCTGCTTTATTTTCTGTATATTTGCCAGACAGTCAATGATTAAACGTTCTATTAATGTTATCAGCTGTCAGTATGCTAAGCAGCCAAAGTTCCTGGTGTGCATGGTTATAAATCATGAGTATAAACTGAAATTGTGTTCCAGTCCCGTTGGGCATCTTCCAGGTTTTGTTAAGACTCCTACGTTTCGTGCTGTTGTCTTTTAGTGTAGCATGATGGTTTGAAACAAACCTCTAATGTGAAAGGCTTGAATCTGGCCCTTGGCACTCAGAATGCATGTGTTGGTCAGATTCCAAGCACTGAACACAAAATCTGACGCCAGGCATAGATGACAATAGGTGCTGAGTTTCACGGTCAAATGATGTGATGACAGTAACGTTCAACGTAGGAGATGTTTGTTTTTCCTTGTGTTGCTTCTTGCATTTATTTTGTCCAGTATGTGATGTAGAAGGTCTTGCTAATTTTGAAAACGGCTCACTTTACATCATGTAGTAACCATATATTCATTACCACTATCTTTAAAGCCACCAGCACTTAACATGCTGCTGTACCGGTTTCATTTGTGCAGGGTGTATCTGTGTGTTAACTGGATCTGCTGACACTTTTGTAGGTGAGAAATTTGTATGGCTGATGGAGGCGTCTAAATGCTGTTTGGTCAACTTAAAGGGAGGTTGTCGCTTGCATAAGGTTACATTTCCAGTCACTTACGTTCAGTTGTTATAACAACAGCTTTAGTCCACGAGTATAAGGCTGTAATACACTCTCTGGTAATCCTGCGCAAGATAAAATACAACATTGGGACAGAGAAACCTATGCATATATGCACACCAAGGGGTTAGATTTTCTTACTTGCCCCAATAGAAATCCTAGAAGATGTTTGTTTATGTAAGTCAGCCGTGACCTTTGTACAGAACTCCACTATGCAGGACGCCAGCGAGCGGCTGCTATTTAACTTCGTGTTTTTCCACTTCACTTAAACCGCGTCTGGGCAAAAGGCCCACTGCGTCAGTGCCTTGTGCACCGAACTGCATCGTCACCCCTGTAAAGAGCACTTCCATTCACCTGGTGTTGTTTTTCTTCAGTAAAACTGCTGTACCCAAGTAAATGTGGAGTGTTCATGCCATCGTGCCCCGTTGTAATGGATTTCTCACATCCTGTTACAGGACCAATATGCTACGTGACTTACAGATGTACTTACATTCAGGCTGAAAACACTGGAGGGAAAACCTAAGTGTCATATATGTTTTGTCATAACTTTTTTAATGCTTGGTTTTAATAGTCTGTTTTCATTACAGAAGTATAATGTAAAATGTCAATAGATTAAATCTTTATTTACTATATGTCTAAAATCTGATACTTAAACCACTGTTTGATTGCTAATACAGTTTCATGTAATAAACCAAAACTGTTCTTGGATTTTTAATGTGGTTTACCTTAATCTGTTTTCAGTCTTAGATAGAATATTGTTTCCTGGTTTATTCTGCCATACAATAATCCGTCAATTAACAATGAAGGCCACCGTACTTTGTCATGCATTGAGATTGTGTAGGCAGTGATACGGTCCTTTCTCTGGTTTCTGTACTGTATGATGAGAAATTTCAGCCAGGCAGGCCTAGCCCATGGTGACACTGTTACTCTGTGAATCTTGTATGTGGGACTACTCTGGCAAGTGGAAAAAAAAATGCACCAGGATTATGGTGTTTTAGTTTTATACATTAAATGAAATTATTCTTATTTCTACATAATTATTTGGTGTGTGTGTGTGTGTGTGTGTGTGTGTATTATAAGAAGCTATTGAAAATACAGCTGTGGAATGCCTTGCAACAGAG
>JABJVR010000033.1:2783669-2817661 GCA_025773905.1 Chitala chitala | reverse complement strand
GCGCTCTCTGTACACTGTGCACTGAAGTGAGTGCGCTGTCTGTACTCTGTGCACTGAAGTGAGTGCGCTCTCTGTACTCTGTGCACTGAAGTGAGTGCGCTGTCTGTACTCTGTGCACTGAAGTGAGTGCGCTGTCTGTACACTGTGCACTGAAGTGAGTGCGCTCTCTGTACACTGTGCACTGAAGTGAGTGCGCTCTCTGTACACTGTGCACTGAAGTGAGTGCGCTCTCTGTACTCTGTGCACTGAAGTGAGTGCGCTCTCTGTACTCTGTGCACTGAAGTGAGTGTGCTCTCTGTACACTGCACACTGAAGTGAGTGTGCTCTCTGTACACTGCACACTGAAGTGAGTGTGCTCTCTGTACACCTTCTTCCCTCCGTTCCCATCCAGGCTAACAAGCTGCGTACCAAGACTTTGCACAACACCCTCAACCCTGTCTGGAGCGAAACCCTGACCTACTACGGCATCACAGATGAGGATATGGTCCGCAAAACACTCAGGTAATTTACCAGGAGGCTTTGGTTCAGTTCACTGGAAAAGACTCATTAAGTGCCTTGACTTGTAAACTCTGGAATCTGGTCTACATGTTAATAAACAGGAATTACTGAAAGGCAGTAACTAAGGCATTTTTTTCCCCACATTTCTATGTCATATAATTTCTGTCTATGCACAATAGAATCTACCAAGTTTAAATAATAGCATGAAGTATATTTTTAAAACGTGATTAAATTTTCACACAGTCCGTTTTTCATGTAGTGCCGTCCTGCCCTGACCTCTTATGCACAAATGTGTGTTTATCTGGATTTATCTTTTTTACTGAGTGATGTTTGGAACGAGTTGAAAGGAACACACTAAACATCGGTGCTTTTCATACCCTGGAGGGTCCCTGATGGGAGCATTTCATCATGTATGAGATTAATTGGAAGGTTCCCTAGGTGTTTGTTAGACACGTCGCCGCTGCAGAGACCAGGCTGTCAGTCTGCAGACTCGGTGCATGCCTCGGGAACGTAGCCTCGTCTCGCTTTCTCATACGGACCAAAACGTGTTTGTGTACGTTACACAGCACGCGAAGACATTTTGCACGCTGTGTTCAGGGTCTGTGCGAAGTTAAAGGTGATTTTTAAATCACCTTTAACGGCGTCTTGACGTTGTGAATGTCAGGCCTGAAATATTTCCTGCTGTTCGGTAACTTTTCATTAAAATGCAGCACTGAGCTGTCGACGGCTGACCGAGATCGGCTGATTTGAATCCGTAAAATAGCTGATGATGGTTCAAGTCATTAAGTAGCTGATGAAGCTTCATTTGCCTGACATTTGTGAAGGGACTTGAATTTTTGAATATAACCCCCCCCCCCCCCATTATAATTGTCTTGTCTTCCTGTTTCATCGAAGCCAGTGTACTTGAAAGGATCCCTTTAAAGCTATTGGTGAAGATGATTGAGATGAAGATGGTGGTTGTCTAGCTGGCAGTTGTTCAGGTGCAGGAGGTAGAAGAGGAACCCTGCTCTTTTCCTCCGAGATGAAAGAGAACGCTATCCCATCTGCCCCTGCTCATAGCCTGGCAGACAGCAGAACCTTGCTTATTCGTCAGGTTAGGGACCACAGCACTGGTGGATAGCCAAAAAATCCAAAATAGTAAAGAATATCCTTCATTTACCTTGAAAATGCATTTTGCCCACCAAAAAACATAAATAATGTACTATATATCACTTGACAGTGTGTACTAACCTTAATAAACAAAAGCTTAACTTTATTTATACAAACTACAGTAGTGCAATGAACAAAGTATCGGTAGAGGAGAGTGATGAAAGAATGGGGTCTGCTGTACATGTAACGCTGGCCAGAACTGATCGGCCAGTGTGTGACACTGAGCAGGTGGCTGTCCTGGTGTTTGGCTCTTTCAAAGGCCTCCTATAATGAATTAATGCTGGAAGATGTTCAGTTCAGGACTGATCAGGCAAAAGGAAAGAAATTCTCTACTGTACATTTACTTCACACATTTTTCCTTTTTCGTTACCATCTTAAGCAGTTACTTTTCACATGGAGTTGTTGTCAGAATGGAACAGGAGAGTAAGGTAGGTAATGGGGTGGCACTGACACACCCACACTCAGGACCATGCAGTGACACACACACACACACACACACACACACACCTACATTCAGGACTGGGCATTGACACATACTCACACACCCACACTCAGGAATGGGCAGTGACAGACAGACACACACATCCTCAGTACTGGGCACGAACACACACAGTCCCACAGTTACACATAGTCAGCATCACTGATTCTTTGTGTTGTTTGGGTCAGGAGGTTATGAGCATTTCAGTACTTAATCTGTGCTCTTATGTAGGGCCATTATGTCATATTAGGTTGGTTGTTGATTTAATTGAAATTAAATGCAAAAAAACCTTAACACTAGCCTTTGGTTTGTGGAGGGAAAGTTGCATACTCATACTGTGATTATTTATTTGAAAAGACGAAAAAAATCTCCAGACACTTCAGTAGGTGCAGTGCAGCCCTAAGCACTGCATGGCCTGTTACATAGTGCTCACCTGCAGCTGCCAGGAACCAGCACCTGGTGCAGGTGTGTCTGCCAGGCTACCTGGCTACAGCTGTCACTTACTGTACCTCTACAACACTAGGCAGACGTCACATTGTCCCCATGCTGACAAAATAACTAAGAGTTCGAAGGCTTTCCAAGACACAACAAAAAATGTTGTTATTGTGTCACGGTTAACAGACACATTATAATTAGTGTATTATGAAAGTGCTTAAAAATAATTTAAAAAATAAACAGAAAGATACATACTAGATGTTTCAACATTCAACTCCATCATTAATCTTTGCTTTAATATTAAATTTTGTAGTCAATAGTTTGGGCACACGATAATAGAAAAGACTTATAGCATAAGAACTGCATCTAAAAATACACATATTCCCTATTTATTTATTTATTAGACTAAAGTCTGTCTGACCTTTAAATAAAACCGGAACAATTGTTTTGCTTGAAAAGAAACCAACCAGAATTTAAGAATAAGCGTTCGACTGTTGGGGAATTGACCGTCTGCAGCACAGTTCCAAATGTTCAGGAGCCCATTAGGTGAAGACAAAACCTAAATACAGGACCTGGGGACAAAACAAACCAAGGCAGGTGAAAATTCCAGCTCAGGGTGGTGGTCTGCACCAGTGCACCTGGCAGGCATGAGAGGCATGCTGATGAGGGAGAGACCACCTGATGATTCACGCACCGCTCGCTCAGGGGGTGTGCCTTCGGCTGTCTCTGCCAGTTTCCATGGATACGCAAGTCTCCGATGTTAGATTCACCTTCGGAATTGTTCTTATCAGTTATGCAAATAAACACATTATAAAAAGGAATGTATGGTGCTAAACCGAAGAGTCGCAACAGCGTACGCTACAGAGGCTGCCTCGCACGCTGTTTGTTTCTACAGAGGCTGCCTCGCACGCTGTTTGTTTCTACAGAGGCTGCCTCGCACGCTGTTTGTTTCTACAGAGGCTGCCTCGCACGCTGTTTGTTTCTGTCGGGTCAGTGCTGAGAAATTCAGACGGGCAATTGGGTCCGGTTTCTTCCTTCGAGCTGACAGCTCTGTTTACTTCAGCCGGTTTCAAATGAAATAAAAGAGAAGTGCACAGGAAATTAAAAGAGTGTGGGTTTACAATGGGCACACTGACTCTGCTGAGAATAGGAAAGCCGGCATATTAGCCTCTCGGGACCTTCTTTGTGCCTCTAATAAAAAAGTGTGTTTTAGCCTTGGCTTCCAGCTCTGCTGTTTCGGCCTCTTCCTTTCTGTCAAGCCGGGGTCGACCGGAGGTCACGCCTGGGAGCTGCTCAGAGACATCTCTGAAATCAACATTTCAATAACTCCTGTTGACCTTCCGAAGTAAAGCAGCAAATATTGCAAATTGATTTAAGATGATGTAGAGAAGTGGGGCCATGGTGGCACTGACAGGAGTCATAGCAATGCCCACCGCATGTCGGAGGGCTGGTAAGGACCACCTGCGGATTACCAGCAACAATACGCAGAAACGGCACTGTGTGTGGCACTGTCTTTCCTTTTGACATGACAGGTCTGCTTACACCTGTGTGTACCATACAATCTAATGTGGCACAGTGTCTCTATTGCGCTGACTCATAATTACTACAATGTTATTATATTCATATGTTTTTCGCTGATCAAGGCTTTCTCTCTGAGTCACATGACCGTTAGCACTGGACTGAAAACTAAAAACATCTTTCCTTTTGCTGACGATTACAGAGTCATTTAAGTAAGGCATTTCACCCCAGCTGCTTCAGTAAAACAGATGCAGCTATATAAATAGGTCTAAATTTAAATAACGTAAATCATTTTAGGCAAAATTAATAGTGTCATATTTCCAAATTCAAGCAATAAGCTTTATTCTCAAATGAACAAGTCACTCGCTTCGCTGGCCTCCTGCATGGAGATTAGTGACACACATCTCACCACGCAGAGGTGACCTTCACATCTGTGAAAAAAAATGCTTTTATTGACATTGTTTACGTCACCCTGAAACCACGACACGTGTTCTGAGCCTGAATTATGGATTGGCCGAACAACCATCGTCATCATTTCCTCTATGGAGCTAATTTAATAACTTGTGCTGTTTGTTACTTGATACGATCGCCTGTTATATAGTGTTCCTGTAAAAATTAAACAAAATTAAATTCCAAGATGGGTTACAACCTAACTTAATGAAGATATCCAGGGACCTGGGTAATGTAATTCAGACTTATCATAATTATCTATTGCACTGTTTTTACTGGTCCTACCATTGATTTATCTCCTGGATACATATCAGGCCTTTGTTTTTAATACATTGCATAGTCCTGCAAGAAGACAGATAATGTTTTATATGTTTGTCATTAATCAAATGGAATTCTGTTTGTTCTGTATGTGTGTGTATGTATAGGAAGACATCAAAGGAGTGGTGTGCTTCATATAAAGTGGTTTATATCTGAAATTCAATTCAGGAAAATTCTAAATGTTTAATGATGGGCTAGCATGAGATGTTGAGTTCTCTTTGTTGACCTGGATATGTCAGAGGGGCAGAGCAAAGGTCAGAAGTAGCTCATGTCTTGTAGGCAGCTGCAGTGGTGCCCAGATGCCTCTCTCCGTCAGGTGAAGCTGAGGTCTGTGGATCGTTCTGCCAGCAGAACATTCCCTCTCACTGCCAAACTACCAGGTCAAGTGATCCCACCTTATCCCTTGGTATTTGTTTTAAAAAAAAAAAGAAAAAAAGAAAAAGTACTTAGTTTTTTCTGAGTTCCCACGGCTTCAAGCAGTTGCTCATTTCCTTTTAAGCCAGGAGAGCTGCAGGAGAATGTGAAAAAGGCTGTTTACTTGTGCACCTTGCACAAGTCAAAACTTTTAATACAGAGTAGGAAGTTTTATAGAAGCAAGGCTAGAGAAATTTCCCTGTGCATTGCATTCATGCCTGCAGCAGTTCTCTTTAAATTCACATTGGCTGCATAACTTTCCTGTTTTTAAAAGCTTTTAATTTTAACTGTTATGCTTTCATGTATCAGTTGAGACAGATGCCCTCCTGAATCCATACCCGTTTCATGTTCTCAGGCATGTTCCTCAAGCTAGAAGGAAGAATATTTTCAAAGTGTTCAGTTTTACTGTAGAATTGCAGACTAGTAAGGTTCCCAGCATATGCCCCCTTCCCATACTGTACTGTGTCAAAAAGCCCACAAGCCTGCCCCCCATGGGGAATTAACGTTGGGCCCATTGTCACTGGCCAGTGCACCGTGTCACAATGCATAATTTATGTTTCCCAGAATGTATTTTATTATTAAATTTAATTTGCCTGTACACTTCCTTCTGTTAATTTAATTTGCATTGACTAATTAAAGTGAGTTTTTAAGTGGCTGGTTATTTGACGGATGAAGAGAGAATATTTTCCCTATTCTTCAATAGCGAGAACCAATCAAATTTGTTTGACTTTTAACACAATATAATTATCTTTTGGCTATTTGCCTGAACCAGGGATTTGCATATCTGCCATGACCCTCGACTGTGCCTATGATTCATTAAATGTCTTTATTCATGAAAAATTTACATATTAATTATTTTGCAGAGATAATCTTGTTTTAGCCTAATTTTTGAGAAAACAACACGGTACAGATACAGAAAATAGACGCGAGTTTTGTGTCACTCCTTCTTCTACAAATCTGTCATATCAAAGACACAAGCTGCTTGTTAATGCAAAAAACCCAGACATTTTGGTACTTAGCATTCAGGTAATGATTGTGATTGCCTAATTGCTTCTTGTTAATTGTATCCATAGCTGGAGTGGTAGTGGTCTTAAAATGTAAATGAATGTAACCAAATACAATATATGTGTTTGTTTTAATTATTTTGTCATTTAATTTAACAGCATTTTTCAAGTATGATAATGTATTTGTTTTGTATATTGGCCAGTATAACAAAACACAATTGCTCGTATAAAGAGTATACTTTGTAACAATCAGTAAAAAGCATGTTTACCTTTACTATTGCAGTTTTACATACTCCAATGTGCAGAAAGGCAGTAAATTCACCGTTATAAACTTACACAATATGTTACTAACGGTTTGTTTCTTTCATAATTGAAAAGACTGATAATTTTGTGCGTCATTCATATTCATATTTAATGTCATGTGCAAAAGATGAAGAAGAGACTGAGATTCCCGTATGCGTGTAGGTGGAAGTGTCTGCGTGAACACCTAGTGAGAAGTGGCTTCGCCGTTAGCGTGAGTCAGCGCTGTGTCCTGTGTGACTCCACATGGGGAGTCATTATTGACTGGTTAGCCGTTACCCTTACTCTCTGGCTTCAAGACTGCTAAAAGTGATCAGTACGTGTAGTATCATCATCCTGCCCTGACAGTATCAGTTTCCACTATTTTTACATAATGCCATTAGCATGTGAGGGTGAGTGTGTAAGTGACCTGTGACCTTTGGCAGACAGGCCTCCCTGTGCCTCACACCACGGGTCTCCTGGGATGGGGCCCTGGTTGCTCCTACTGTAAATGGAGAAGCTAATTACATGTGGTCACCGGTTAGTCCAAGTGGTCGGAGGAGACTGACGTTACCATGGGGAAAACGTGCAAACTACACGTCCAGAACTGTGGCTGGGAAACTTGTGGAGGTTGTACAGTAACCAGGGTGACTATTCAGATGTCCCACAGCATAGGTAGTAAGAAAACACTATAGTGACACTGACAGAGTTGTCGAAAACACTTGGAGAATGGCCAGATTTCATCCCGGGCAGATGCTGGTGAATCGCTTGTGTTCTTTAGTGTATTGTATGTTAAAATCCCCTTTGGATTTATATGCACAGCCTATTAATTCTTGGCACACAAATCTGAGCATGTCTTAACGTTGGTATTTTAATGTCCATTTACTTTCTCATAATGCCTGAATAGGGTTTAGTGAAAAAAGCAGAGAAGCTGTCTGGATATCGTACCGTATGCAGAAAGAAAAATAAATGCAACAGAATAAGGAGGAAGATGGCAGTTTAAGAAAGTGCCCAAATGGGTTATCCTGAATCCTTTAGGTTGAATCTTACAGCTCTGTGAAAATTAATGTTATAACAGGATATTTCTTTCCAGGATCATTGATGGGTCTGGTGTTCCAGAGATGTACAGGGCTCCTGCAGTGTGCCTGGGTTTACAGGTGTTTGTTGTGGAGAGACTCAGGATGAGCTTTTATCAGCAGGGTCCAGAACTTCTAGCAATGTAGTTGTCACTGGAATGAAGCTTAATCAGCTGAAAGTGATGGGTTTCGAAGCCTGGGTCCAGATAAGAGCATTGGCCTACTGAGCTGAAAACCTGAGATCCCCTGCTCGGAGAACTACCATAATGGAAGTCTTGTCTCGACCCCGTGGTGCTGTCATCATCCATGTGGCCAACCCACTACCACTCTTAGCAGTTGCTACAATAGCTTTAGTAACTTGTGCCATGCCTTCAGAACTCGAAACTGAGAGGGCTTATGTGAAATGAGCCACAGCAGTGTGAAGTCTAACTTAGTGATGAATTTGTACAGTCAGACAGCATCAGCCTGTGCTGAGCCATGGAGAGAGTGATTCCAACGGGCAGATACACGTCTACAGTTCTGCCGATGAAACTATGCTGGAACAAATGGGTGTACGCTGCAAGGAGCCAAAAGAAATCCAGGCTTACTGCATCACAGAGTGACACACGAATGGAGTTGACAGTTATGGAGTGGAGAAGAGGCACAGTGGGGGGAGGGGGGGGGGGTGACAGAGTGAGGCATGCAGCTGTGGCTTGTGGGTTGGTGCAGTTAGGCCCTGCACCAGGTGTGCATCACCTCTGCTCACTGCACCTGTGCAAATGAGAACAGACTAGACACCACTGGGGAGAAGTGTTGCACAGCTGCTGTACTGAAAGAGAGGAGATAGCAGGCCTACAGAGACATCTGACAGAGGCAGCCCCCAAAGGTGTTCCTCAGAGGCAGCTCTCCTCAGCTGCTCTACTGTAACATGAATGAGAAAAAGAGAGCAAAGGCACAGCAGGAAGCCTTAAGAGGTAAGAGTGAGTCTCAGCAGTCCTACAGAGGTGCTCCTCAGAGGCACTGCAGACAGCCTTAGAGGAGAGCAAGTCCCAGCAGGCCTACAGACGCAGCCAGCTGAGGTAACCCTCAGAGGCAGTCCTGTCGTCTACCAAAGGCACAGCAGGAAGCCTTAAGAGGTAAGAGTGAGTCCCAGCAGGCCTACAGATGCAGCCAGCTGAGCTATCCCTCAGAGGCAGTCCTGTCGTCTACCAAAGGCACAGCTTTGGTTATTTGTTTGCTTTTCAACACTGCTACAGAAGACAGAAGCTCTCTGGATCTATTAGTTTAATTTTCATATACTAGCCACAGATTCAGGTTTGCGAACTTTTTCCACAAGACTGGATTCCTTCAAACAAAGTCCATGTAGGTGTTGAATGTAAGGCAGTGTACCATGACTGTATAATGAGCAGTTAGGGTACTTGACTTTACAATGACTCAGTCCCAACTGCCTGCTTGAATACAATATTTTAATTACATTTACAGTCTTATGTTTAAATTTGTTGCATATACTGTAGTTATATTTTACTGATAATTATATATTTTTTACACATAAAAATCAGTTTAAAGCGTAAAGTTTCAAAGAAATATTCTGTCATATTTTGTCTAAAACCAAAAGGAATGTGAGTAACGTATGACTTGTACTGCTGCTAAGTGTGATTGAGACAGTGTCATTGCAGGAATAAGTTCAGCTTGCAGGGTGGTCTGGGTCTGGTCAGCGTTGTGTGTTCTGCAATCCCAATGCATTTTCTTGCGGCAGATCGAATAACCGTTGATTCTCTATGTTAGCATGACCAAGCCTTTCTTCAAAAGCCATTTTTATTCATTAGCTGTGAAAAGTAAGCCACGCTAATCGCCACACAGGCTTATGTCATGTTTATGTTCGGCTAGGGAGCCTAATTGTCTGTTAATTGCACATAATCCCATAAACGGTGATTAGAATGGCTGTGAAAATTTAATAATTAAAATTGTAAGATATTGCAAACAATTTCTACTGAAAATAAAATGATCACTTATTTTGAAATAGGTTTTTGCAGTGTGATGGACCAAATGGTTTTATCTGAATTGCGTTTAAGATATGGGGAAAATGCATTTAAAAGCTTACGTGGCATGCTAATTAATGACAATGTCTTCCATCCACATCCCTGTGATGTTACGGAATAATTACATAACTTAAACTGACCAAACAGTCTGTCTGGGGAGGGCATGTGTTTCCTGTGTGTTAGCACACTCTCTTGTTCCTTTTTATGACCAAAAGGAGTGATGTTAAGGTGACCTGAGAAGCTGCAGGCTTTCAATGTGTAATTGCATGACTCCATCTTCATGTGCTTAAGCATGCAGAGAAGGCTTGCTCTGAGTTCAGGGTATTTCACATGCTGACATCAGCGTGTACCGGTGACACGCACAGCAGCAGACATGTTAGCCAATAAGCTTTAGCCTGTCACCACTCGCTGGCAGTTGAACATGTATTGTGGTATGAAGACTGATAGTAAGTTGGTGTCTTTCATAGGGAATTAAATATACTTATTTCATTATGGCTTCAGCTGTGATGCAACAGGGTGGAATTCAATTGTAAGGGGCTTACTACACCAAAAACTGGAAAATTACATTTTTGTCAGCAACAGAACATTCCCTTCTACCACAGTGAACATAGTGTTCATTATAGGACAGCCCATTGGTCTGACTACAGATCAGTAAAAAAAGAAGAAATGCTGGATCTTATCTGAAAGTAAATCAGTCTCCTCTTATAAATTAAACTGTAAAATCTACACTATCTGTTCAAGGGCTGTGTTGGAGACTAATTTGTTCCAGTGTACTGTTTAAATTAAAGGTGTCTCCCTGAAGTAAAATGTAATTATCTGCTGTACAAATTGAAACAGGACTACATTTTACCCACATATTGATTTCTTGCAATGATTATTGCAACCTAAGAATAAAATAAAAGGAAGGAAAGAAGGAAGGAATGGGGAGTTGTAGGGAGGAACGTCTCACCTGGTGCATAAAATTCATCAGTACCAATGTCTTCCTCTGGAGCATTTGAAACACGTTAATCTCTTGTATTGAATTGGTTCGCATCTTAAATAGAATTTAAAAAAAACAGCAAAGAAAGAAAACTAAATGCAAGACTTTGCATGGCACTCTTGGTGTGTTTGAGAGTTGATGGAGCTTTTGAGATGAAAGCGAGGAGGAGGCCACGCTTTCCCCAGCCTGTAGAGAAGTTATTCCGTCAAGTCAGACGACAAGGTGAGCTGTAGCTGTATTATTTCACAGCTCTGTGCTCAGCATCGCCTGAAGCCAGAGCTTTATTGGAGAGCTCTATGAATGTTTCTGCAGGGAATTCTGGGATTGACAGAAAGAAAGAAAAATAGCATGGGTGAAACAAAAGCTCAGCAGTATAAAACTGCCACCGTAGCACAACTGCAGTGACGTTTCACGCAAACGCATTCCAGTGTCCTCCTCGCTCCCTCAGCCCGTACCTGTCCACTCCACCTTCCCTGTTTGCCTTTCTGTTTAATCTCTCACTCTTCAATTTCCCACTTCTTTGTCCGTCCGCTCTTTCAGGATTTCAGTCTGTGACGAGGACAAGTTCCGCCACAACGAGTTCATTGGAGAGACACGCATTCCCCTGAAGAAGCTGAAACCCAACCAGACCAAGAACTTCAGCAACTGCCTGGAGAAACAGTTACCTGTAAGTGAAAATGCACAGCTGCAACACAACAAGGCGTGCTTTTCTTAACCACTGGAGTACATTTCACTTATTTTTTTGTTTCAGAATATTCCTTAATTCTAATTAAATTAATGACAATTCCCTTCTACAAACAAGAGTTTATATTATTATTATTTATTTTATTTTATTATTATTATTTTTTGCTTTACAGAGCAGATGTTAAACTTAAATCTTCATGTTTTTGTCACATTAATATCTCATTGAGTTACATCCATAACTACACTGGTTAAAAAAAAAAGTATTTTTATTATATTTTTGCTATTGTATTTTGTTTTCACTTCATCCCCATTATACACACTTTCCAAAAGTAATTATGATAAATTAAATGAATCACTGGACAAAGGTCAAATGCTGGAATTTTTTCCAGTTTTAAATGAGACTAGGTTCTCTTTCTTTTGGTGTAATTATAGTTGAATATGATCATACCAATTGTGGTATAAACACCAGCTTTTAGTGGTAAAAACGAGGTCTGTGAAGTGATTTTATCTAGGCCCTTTAAACAGTTTTTTTTTATATTTTAAATAAGCAGACAAGACAGACAGGAATGATTTCTCTTTAATATATGTGCTGATCCTCTTTTATCTGTTTTATTCTGACATTCCATTAAAAGCTTGTAATTTCATTGGGTTGTTTTCACTTAAAGACCTGCTTCTGGTGCTGTCCTACATATTTTTTCCCTGCTCTTTCAATTTAACAGCAGGGGAACCTCCAAAATCTAAAGTATTCCGAGCAAAGACTCCATGGGGGCAATATGTTTTCACATCAGGGCCGCTGGTGTTCCAAAAACCATCACACTTCAGACCTCTCTCTGTGAGAAACACGATTCCTTCACCCGTGGCTCCATACGCGAGAAGTACCTAATTTAACAGGCACTCAGTCTGAAGACAGGTTGTCTGTACCTGTGGAAAGGGCACCACCGCTGCCTGATTGGGATGTGACAGTGACATAACAGAACAAAATTCCAGAATCGCATAGCAGCTCAGAGCTGACATAAGCAGACTTCACTATCCAGTCTGTTGCAAAGTCACTCCTGTAATGTTTAGAACTGTATATAATCAGTCACTGTACTACAGTTTTTGTACAGATTGTACAATGTAGATGATTTTTTACTGTTGCGTGTATAGTTTAGTCTGCATAGTTCTGTTAGGGAGTCAACCTTTTAACTTGTTATAAGTTACATTACATTTACATTTATTCATTTAGCAGACGCCTTTGTCCAAAGCAACTTACAATGAATAAGAGTACATGTGGTCAAAACAGTATCAGAGAATCTAACTAGCAGTAAGTGCTGTCCTATCATCAAAGTGCACACAAAGTCAAGCACTTGTCACAAAAGTCATTCAAGTAAAGGGAAATATAAACATATAAATGTAAGTCTTGTAAAAACTAGAAAAACATGTACAAAAAACAGCCTTGCAACAATGGAGTGCATGGAAGCATAGTTGAAAAGATTCAATGTTTTAAGTTCTCAGGTTATCCCCGAAGAGATGTGTTTTCAGTTGCTTGTGGAATGGAATTTTAACTTGTTAGCTTGTTACCTTGTTACTGTAAGTCAACATTAATATGTAGCTTACTGGAGTGTTTATTGTGGTGTGTATATTTCAAAGTCCATAAAAATAACTGACTTGTACTAATGCATCTGAAAATAACTGTGTCAAGCAAAGTAATGTTTTCAGGTCATATTTCTGGTGATTGAGAGAACAGTAACTACTTCAACATAGCATGAGTCAGAACAAATTAGATTAGAGAGTCTTCAGGAAACACCAAGACAGCCAACAATGAAAATTGCTGATACAGTAAGGAGCATTTACAGTAAAAGTTAACATTTATTCTTACATTAAAATTGCAAGATCTGAAGATTTTGACAGCACGATTGACTGCTTTTAGGCCAGTTTCATCCCAGTTAATGTTCTACCCATTTAACCACCAGGATGCTACCAGGCTGTCTTTTTCTCTCCATATAAGGAACATATTTTACTTTGTAAAAGCAGAGGACATAAACTTAAAAGTGTTTTTGCCGTTAGTCATTAGTAATGGGTTAGTATGGACAGATATGTATTACCTAAGCGATAAACAAACTGTCCCTAAAATCCCAGCAACCTTTACAATTCAAGTTGTAGTCAACATACTGACTTTCTAAGGCAGTGTTAAAACCGTACTGTTATTCCTGAATCTAATATTGGAAAATTCCAGTACAAATACTTTGACGGTAAGATTATTTTTACTGAAGAGCTTTTTGTTTCAACTGATGGGTATTCCAAGATTCAAACGATATATTTTACAGCAGAAAAGATTTTCAAATGAGGGACTATAAAATTAACCATATAGGCCTGTTACCAAAGCTGCGTTACGTATATACAGCACATAAAAAAATATAATGATGCATTAAAGTTGCTGAACACATTGTTCATTGTAAGAGATGGGAATCATGCATATGCTTGGTGACAGCGAATTACTATGCAGCCACATTGAGAAGATGAAAGTTCTGACAACAAGAGTAATGAACACTAAAGATGTTCGGTGGTATAATTCTGAGATGGCCATAAATTTACATGACGAAATAGTACAACTTTTCACATGGGCATATCAAAGGAGCCAGGGCTCAGTCAAATAACACATCGATTGAAACAGCTGCTAAGTACAACATAAGAGAAACAGTTGCTCTACAGACATGCCAAATTTATGACACTTTCATACACCTTAAGAACCATATATGCCATCTCTGTTGAGCCAACATTGTTTATATGTGATGATGTATATATATATATATATATATATATATATATGTTTTCACTTTCTAGAACTATCATTGCTTTAGAAACGAATGTACTCCTTTAAGGAGCACCTCTTTTAAGAAGGTTTTTTTGGAACATGGCAAAGGGGTATTTTTACAGGTGGAAGGCAACAAGTGGGCTAACAGCCCAGTTACCGTCCCTTCTGTGTGAGAGCTGCGTACGAGCCAATCCAAATGATGTGCTAATGCAGTGCTAAATGTCAGCCCTTGCTCTCCATTGCCACACAGCCAGGAAGTAAAATGAACAGAAATCATTTTCACGTAGCATGTGAAAAGATCCCTCCTGTATGTCAAGGGTTTTGTTTTTTCCCTCAGCATGGCCTGAGAGTGGTTCTCTTAAAGCAGGAATATGTTTTATCAGCCTCATGTTTTTCTACTCACCCTTCCTCTTGCACTTGGCAGTTTCAACCCAGACCATCTCTACATTTATTTATTATTTTTTAATGAAACAGACTGTAGGGAGGTGTAAATAAATCTGCACGTGCGGCATCGGAGGGATTGCTTGTGTGCCTTGCCTCCGGGGACGTAGTGGTACATATTAACTTCTGCCAAGAGAGTGCAAGTGTCTGCTGAAAGTACGCCCCAATAATGCAGAAATTCATCGCAAGAACCTCTAGCTGCACATAGTAAGTAAAGATATCTTAGACTGGCTTTGTACAAAACATTAACCTCTTTATGTACATGTGAGAGTTTTAGATAGCTGTTACTCCAAGGACGTAATGAACGACATCACGGCAGAATGGACAGAAAACCGGCAAACGTATTGGCCACAGACACGTTTGATCTCTCTCACTCATCTGATCTTTAATTTTACCTTTTATTTGTAATCTTTTAATTTTCTTATGAAGTCCTTTTTATGAAACGCAACATCGTCGAATTTGGCAAAAGTTACACGTTGTCCTATTTGGCAGAGATGGAATGAACGATGGCAAGTAGAACTGTAATATCAAGTCCAACAAGTGTTGAATTATTGTGTGGGTGTTGTTAGTGTCACGACCTGATGATGAAATGAGTGAGGGTGGAGGTTTTCACATTTATTCTCTACCATTGCTTTCCATTATTTTCCCTTCATGTTTGTCTTCTGTGTTGCAAGTGAGGAGCCAGTAAACCTGTGCGGAAGTAAATCGGGGCCAGTCGAGCAAGGGGGAGTAGTAATATAGGCCCACATGGCCCTCCAGGCTAACGTCACTCGCCCCATTTCTGCAGATCGACAAGACAGACGACAAGTCCCTGGAGGAGCGGGGCCGCATCATGATCTCGCTCAAGTACAGCTCGCAGAAGTGCGGCTTGGTCGTTGGCATCATACGCTGTGCCCACCTGGCAGCCATGGACGCCAACGGCTTCTCTGACCCATATGTTAAAACGTAAGTGTTTACCCTCGCCTCACCCCTCTCTGTTTTGTCCCTAGCTGCTGCAGCCTTCAGGTACTTCAGAGTCAGGAGCAACACAAGGTACAATCCCCTTGAATCATTCAGTTAAATGTGTGCCCTCGGAGACGATAATGTTGCTGTCTGTCTCACTGTGCTGGAATTCAGATTCTTACTTTAAGTTGGAGCACTCTCTCAATCCTACGTATTACACAGTACAAGCTAGCTGTCATTTGTCATTGTCACAACCATAAAAGATCTACATGAAACAGTACGCTCTGTTTAATCAGCTGAAGAGTTACTGTGCTAGGCCTTGTGTTTTTTTGCTTTGGGAGGAATTATTTTGAATAATTGAATACCACACAATGATGGTTTGAGAACATTTCTGCTCTCCTATAAGTGAAATGGCACAAGAAAGCATAACTAGCAAGTAATGTAGGTTGAAGTCCTTTATGGCAATATACAGGCATTATGAAGATGGAGAACTGTAGGACTGTATGCATTTCAAAAATTCTTTCCAGATGGGTTTGGCCAACACTTTGTCAAAATAATAGTTAAAATGTCATTGCAAATTGACAATTTTGTTCTAGGTTTTTAAATATTAATTGCAATAAACCCATTCCAGGAAAGAGAAATTTGATGGCAGTTGCTAAACAAATTTTACAAAGTGGGGAAAAAAATTGAGTTCCAATTAGATAAATGACAGGGAACATGAGCTGTGACCCACTGTCCTCAGCTCATCATTTACTGGGTGCTACAGCTGTTCAACTGCCTACAGGTGTGAGTGAGGTTAATTCTTTACAGCCCAAGCAAAGGTCTATGGTAGCTCAAGAAACAGTGGGTTTGTGTAAAGGTGGGTTTAACAGTGCAAGCTGTCCACACAGAAGACTAGCATCTTAGCACTTGAGTCCAGCTCAGGTTTATGTGATTATACCACTCTAAAAGTGCAGGTAAAGGCTCCATACTCTGTGTACAATCACTGCTATTTAGCTCTTTGGTAAGATACAAAGTAGTGCCTTTCACCTTACTTTTAGCATCTCGTGTGTTCAAAATTTATATTTAGTATTGTTGGAATTTATCACCACTTTGTATTTAGTTTACTAATTATTGTTTTGTGTTATTCTGTTATATGACTCAGTCTGACCTTGACTTTTGTTTACAGTATTCCATGTTGTTTTAATGTTTGTGTCCTAAAGTCTTTAATTTGTATTAATGTCATCCAGATAACATTTACGTTAATGTAAACATAACAATATATGAATTTACATATTATTTACACATTAACACAAGAAGCACAGAGTATACATGTCTAGTATTAACTGGGAAAGAAGTGTCACTAGGACATCAACAGTGATTGTGTTCACAATAGAATTGAGATCCGTGTTCATGGCACTTGTAACACACAATACTCTGTATATAGTTAGTACGCCATCTGGCAATTAACTAAATTAACCTGATATCAAGATGTTCCCAGAATAATTTCAGCTAATTCAGTGAATTCAAGGCCCGTGTCGATCTGGACATCGTTAAGCATGAACAGTGCTGTGAAGGCCATATACTTATGATGTGCATTATACTCATCTTCCTCATGAATCCTGTTATTACTAAGGCCAAACACTGGGTCGATCCGCTGCTTTTGGCTCACCTTCACCCCTGAGCTGTGTGTCCCCTCAGTCGCGATGGTAGTGTCAGGCACATGACGCAGTTAACCTGCCTGCCCTTGTCCCTCAGCTAGTCTTCCTCACCTGTTCCATCACGTTCCGTGGACAGAACTCAGTGTGTAAGACATGCCGTTGTTGGCAATGTTAATTCTAATAGTCACTTTTGGCCTGACTTTTGGTTCGCAGCATATCAGACAAATAGAAAACAGTTTCTGTGTAAATTAGTGTGAGGCTTTTTTCTTCACTGAGGTTGGCACCGTCGGGCCTCCCAGCACAGTAAGACTGCCAAGTCTTCAGAAAACTGCAGGGGTACAGGTGTGCATTGAGAGCAGCCCTACCTGGCAGCAGTGTTTTCACAAGCTCCATGCAATATATAACACATCCCTGTTTAAGGGACTTTGTTACAGCACCACAGTTATGAAGGACATATTTGCTGTATTTTAATGTTTACTCAAGACTTGTGAAAGTAGTTGGCAAACCTCTCTTGTGAGATCCCTGTGACTGTTATTTATTCCAAAATCTATGGCTACACATCAGCCTAGATGCACAGTATGGCTCTATGCCACAAACATTGTTGCTTTGCTTTGCATTTAAATGATTCAGGTTAATTATGTTTTTTAGCCCTCAGGCCTGGACTACTTTTAAAACCACTTATAATTTTAACTATAGCTGATTGATTGTATTTTGAACGTAGGGTTTGGCTTTAAACTATAGTAACCATTGAAAACGTTTTAATGATAAAAGCTTAATTTTCTCAAGCTGATAAAAAACGGACCAATATTTGGGACAAATATAATACAAATTCCACTTAGATGCTGTAAAATCATTAGAAGGCTTGAGCTTTATTCTTTCCTAAAATCAATAAATTCCAGTCTTGTATTCTCACATCATTTCTCCATATACGTTCAATAATATATAGAGTTACTGGTTTATTATTGTACTATATTTTGTTGTGGTTATTGCTAGTTCATAAATTCCAAATGTGTCTGTTATTTTCGCTGTTTGATAAAATGCTCAAAGTTGCTCAGTAGGTAGCACTGTTATCTCACAGCTCCAAGGTCATTTTGAACCTGGCGCTGTGCTTCATGTGTGGATATCACATGTTTTTGTGTCCTAAACTCAGTGTGCGTGTGTGCATGTGCGTGTCCTGTTCTGAGTCTATGCCCTGCCTTTCACTCCACCTACAGTTGTCCAGGATACATTGCAAAATTAATTAATTAAATGTTTGAAAAAATGTCGTTCATTGTGACATAAAAGCCTTTAAATCAAAGACATGTTGTCATTAATCTTATTTACAGCTCCCAGGTGCCTTCAGTCCCTTTAGGTTTCATTGATGTTGTCCATTTCTTAAATACACTGATTAGAACGTACACTGTGTGACAGGCACGTTCAGCTCTACTTTATATTGTCCCTGTGGTTACATAATAATTTAACAGATGCCATTATAGAACCCAAGATATTCCAGTGTCATGAATACATCTTATTCATTTGGCAGACGCCTTTATCCAAAGCGACTTACATTTTAAATACGGGTTACATTGAGCTAGTGCTGGGTGTCTTGCCCAAGGACACACCTTGTGGCTGGGCTGGGATTTGAACCAGGAAGCTTCTGCATCCCAGCCTGATGTCCTACCCATTATAAAAAATGGGGAAAAGAATAACAATAAAACATTAAAAAGTCTTTGTTTTCATATAAAAGAAATAATCTAATTAACAATAAAAAAAAATTTAGCGCACAGTGCCCTTTCATCAGTGCCAGGAGAAAACTTTGCAGCGGCTGTTCAGAGCTGTACTCAGGTGAAACGATTTTACTTGTGATGCCACAGGTACGACTGCCAGCCCAAAGGAACACAGAATGAAACGGTGCAAGATGCTTTTCTCAAACCACCATCTTTTCACAACGGCGCTGCTGTCAGCCTTTGTGCGGCACAGAAAAAGGAGCCCCAGTTGCGTGTTCAGTTTAACAAGCTTCTAACACATACCTGCACAAGAAAGTGTGAAGTGCCACTTCACGTTTCAGAGGGTCACCTGTACACTCAATTAATAAGCCATGGCAGAACTGATACACTTTGGTGCCCTCATTTGCATACCAATAATAATGATAAGACAGCAGCAATGCTGTAGGTATTTGGAATGGAATAGCATTAGATAACCTCTCTTGCTGAGATATGTGCTTAAATGAATCCAGTCAGCACCTAAGCTGGTGACCTTCTTAGCCACGCACTAAGCTGAGAGTGGCCAGTCTGCTCCACCAAACCATCTGCTTCAAAAAAAAAAAAAAAATGGCCGGTGTGCGTCCCTGTATAAGAGGCCCATTGAAGTGCTGGTATGACATGACAGAGCTGATCTATGCTCAAGAGCGGTCGGGAGTTTGAGCCCAAAACCACTTCCGCACCACTGAACCACCAGATACAATGTGGTGGGAGGGGCAGTCCTCATAAACTGATCCACAATTAGAAGTGTGACAAAATGAAATTAGTGTGCTTGATGTGGCGAGTGCCCCAGCAGAGCAGAGTGTGTGTATTAGCCTAATGTTGTGACTGACTGAAGATTAAAACAGCTTCTGTCTGTCAGACACTGGACGCTGAGGCTTTGGGAATGAGGAGAGCATTCACACGGTAACTGCTTCCTTTAGAAAGCAGTATTACCAACAGTATAAACACATGACAGTTCTGCATATCATCACTTGATTGTTTTTCTGAAAACATAACATTGTCATTCTGACATATTCCCTGAGTAGTTATCCTTTTAAAATTTACATTTTCTTTCTGGTTTCCATGTCCACTGGTAGTGCACTGCAAGGCTTTCCTAACTCTGTCTACTTAATCTGCTTAAGAGGATATTGTCACTGTGGGCATTTGATGTAATTACAGAAAGTTTAATCGTACCAATGCGCATTTATTCAGGGTGGTCCAAAAGTATAGCTACATTATATGAGAAAACAGTGTAAAAACCACAAAGATTCTGAATTTCTTGACAAAGACTTTATGGTGAAAGTTGTCATGTGGTGCGTGTTTGACTGCTGTTTTCAGGTGTGTCAGTATCGTTTATTTGGACTGCTTTTAGAAGGTGAAATTCTGTTCCTCTATAAAACGCACTGGTGTAATAATAAACCACAAAGACCTATAATTACTTAGTAGGTATGGCTGCACCTAGAGATATATGTATTTACTATTTTTATTGGCTGTAATAGCCCCTAGTACAATTATTTTAAAAGTCCTATTAATATAGTACTGCATTGCCCTCTGCTGGTGGAGGTAATGGCAAGATGATAATTTTTTTTTTTTTACTTCCTGCACATTATAGGAACATTATATAATTAAAGACCAGTTGTCACTATTATTTTGATGTATCTTTTCATTGCTACAATAGGCAGGCTTTTGGATTGTATCAAACCAGAACCAGCATCATCCTGTGCTGAAGTCTATATGTTAAAAGAAGGTCCGAATATAAGCCTGTGGCCATTTATTTTTAATGCATCTGGCTTTATCTATTGGTGTAACAATTCATATGTCATAAACTATAAGAGAACTGTGACTTCTCATGTATAAGACATCAAATAAAATGTTATCAAATTTTTAAAGTGCATGTACCATAAGCCAAAACCATGAATCAGAGGGCTTTTACAAAGGAGAGAGGTGCATACACATGTACAAGAACGAGCACACATATGTCTCGTGTGTTCACAGATACCTGAAGCCCGATGAAAACAAGAAGTCAAAGCACAAGACTGCAGTAAAGAAAAAGACTCTGAACCCAGAGTTTAACGAAGTAAGGATCGGTCATTCGCTGTCTCTTTTTTGGCTTAATTTTTGTGTCCCTGACCTTTACACGGTGCAAACTTTTAAACTTCTAAACTTAGCCCCAGAAGCTCAGTAATGGAGCCCCACACTGATTACTGAGCCTACCAGCAGGACACGTGCCACCCTTGGGTTGCAATTATGGGCTCTGTCCTTTGTAAACCTGCTCTGTGCACAGGACTACATCAAACAAAATCATCTTTGGGGATAGCCACATTCCATTCTGAATTCTGCTGCTAAAAACACTGGTATGACACTAATATGATGGCACCATTATGTCTAACCCCATGTGTTCCAGTACTGCCGATAAAAACCCAACACTAGTCTGCATTCCTGTCAGCATCATATCCTGTCAGCTGCCTGCATTCTCATACCACACCAATCACATGAATATTCTTTTTTTCCGGATACCCCGTGTTTACTTCACTGTACCAAATTCATCAAGCAATTTGTAAATGCACAAGTGTGTAGATGTCAAATATAAATCATTAAGATCTTTGAAGAGGGCTGTACCTTTTTTCTCATTCTTACATTTTGTTCAGAAGAACACACTGCAGTACAAAAATAGACTTCATATCTAGAATTCAAACATAGGTGAGGACTGGTCACTCACCAATCACCTGCAGTCTTTATTATACTTTGGATGTTGTCCATCAGATCACTGCATTTGGAAGAGGAGCTGGAAGGGGACAGTAATCTGAAATACTTAAAATAATGATAATTATTGTGCAGTTTTAAAGTTATAAAGCTAAGCTATGGCACCCTATTTTACAGGGGTTACTAAAATAGCAGCAATTATATTGACATTATGATGTTATAGAAATGAGTGTGTTTTTTCCCCTAGGTAACTGGCCAGATTTACACTGTAGGTCACTACGTTTTGAGTTTGTTCTTGTTTTTGCTGCTGCCTTTAGCCATAACTCTGCAGCACTTCCACAGTGATCTTTTTTCAATCAGCCTGTTACCAATGTTTTTTTCCTTAGGAGTTCTTCTATGAAATCAAATATGCTGACCTAACCAAGAAGACTTTAGAGGTAACAGTGTGGGACTATGATATTGGAAAATCCAACGATTTCATCGGTAAGATCCCACTGATTTTTCTTAAATCCTACCTTTCTGAAGATAATTGGCTTGTAAATATTATTGCAATTGAGGTTAACAGTTTACATGCACAGTATGGGTAATACGCATGTAAAGCATAAATTGGGAGTTGTGTAAACAGTTAAACTGTCTTTTTCATATTCAGTCACTACTAGCTCTCTTGCATCTAAAAACATGTATCCTCCTACTCATAAAAAGCCTTTCTTTTCGAATTCCATCATGATCACCCACCTCATAGACACAAGACCCATAATGACATTTAATCATTAGCAAAGACAAACTAGACAGCAGTGAAATAAAATAGGTAGATAAACTGCAAAAAAGAAATCTGAGGCTCTTAGCGCAGTTAAAACAAGAATAACACATGACATTCGCACTGCATAGCAGCCATTAAAATGGAAGAATCCCAAAATGCAAGACCAGCACTTTTTTCCACATTAACAATTCAGTGATCCTAGAATGTTCTGTTCAGATTAGTGTCCTGAATATTCAGATTGTTGGTTTTTTTTAGACAAAAGAAGGCAGTGTACAAATAAATAGCTCCCACATAAACTTTTAGAAAGGTAATATTTTGACAAATATGATGGATGTAGTATACTTTGTTGCCATAAGGAGTTTTTCAAAAAGCTATTTCGCATAGATTTGTTAACATCAAAAAGCTTCTATACACTGTATTAATTTACAGTTGTGTTTCCCACATAGGTGGAGTGTCTCTAGGGATTAATGCTAACGGGGAAAGGCTGAAACACTGGTTCGACTGCCTCAAGAATAAGGACAAGAAAATTGAGCGTTGGCACACATTGACCAATGAACTGCCTGGATCAGGGTACAGCGACTAAAGACACAACACGTTACCTTCCTCTGTGGCTAACAGCCATTTCTGTCTAGCCTGGGTGAGAGCCTGTCTTGATTGACAGATGAATTCCTACACAATCTTGAGAGAGATTGTTGGGACACCAAACTTGCCTCATTTCTTGGGTTTGAACCTTCCAACGGTGTTCAGGTTTCATGACATTCAATTTTCCAGTATGTGATGTAGCATCTGTCTAAGGACATTGATTTTGCTTTATGATCTGACTCAAAAACCTGCCTCACCTAATAAAAACTGATGTTGCTATTGAAACTAACAGGAGTTTTGTGCATTCAAACCAATCAGAATGTATACGTCTATGTGCAGAGAAGAATCATACCTTAATTTTTATGTTGTGGTTTTCATTACAAAATGAGCTACTTTCAAACAAGCAAAGAGAATGTCTTTTCAGTATGTCTATGGAATATTAGTGGTCATGCTAACCATCAAGACTCTAGCTGTATTTAACAATGATGTTAAGTTGCTCAGGATTAAAATGTCTCCCAAATCAAACACCAAAAAGAATTGTAGTATAATTTTATTACCTAAAATTTGTTTGGTCAAAGACATTCAGTATTGAAGTGTAGTACAGTTTTGTTAGAAATGTGTCGATAAAATGGTGCCATTATCATCTTACCAGTTTGTTCTCAGATTTGTATAACACAATTTCCATATGTAACAGGAAACATAAGCATATAATTTCTGTTCCAGGAAATTTTGACACACTGAAAATTCAGTTTCAACAGACAGTAACAGAAGATATTACATCCTAGTATATGTATAAGAGAACCTGTCCAGGATTATTAGACCATCAGAATGAACTGACACTCACCCTTACCATAAATACATTTTTTGTCATACCATGACTATTTAATTTTTTTTACAGAGTATATTGTTTCTTTTACAGCTTCTTATTCATTGACCACTTAAATGTATTGAAAGGTGTAGTAAGAACTACTACATGAAGGTAGCGTTTCTTTATTATGGCTAATGTTCTCTGTAGTTTTTGTGACAAACTTAATTCCAGTTGCATATTATTTATGTAATGCTCAACTGTCATTTTAAAGTTTTAAAGTCTGCTGAAGTTAAGAATGTATAGTTGTGTATAATGCAGACTAACAATTCCCTATATGATCATAAAATAAATCAATATTAAACCAATTTAACACAGTAATATTTGAAAAGATAATTCTCACAAATGTTTGTACCTTTGCAAATCCTATAGAATCCTATATGCAACACTTCAAATATTAACTAATTGACTTATTACCAACTGTCTCACAGAGAGCAACACAACAGAAAGTGTACTTGAAGGCAATACAGGCTTTTCATAATGCATGTAGCAAAACAATAGGATTAAGGCTGGAATTAAACAGAAATGTACCATACTCAGTTGCATAGTTTGTGATATGTACTTTTTCTTTAAACTGTAGTAAGGCTACTTATTTCTGTTCTGGGTTACTTTATGAAATTATAAACATGTACAACTGAGGGAGGTAATAGTGGAAGTGCTGAAGGAAATTATGTAGACACCTTGTACTATTCCGATTTGGATTTTGCTCAATTCTGTTCTATGCCCCAGAAATACCCCCTATATACATCTTATGTGTCAGTCAAGCGGGCTCAACCCAAGGCAGAATATTTCGCTGCCACATTTGTGACATTTTTTGCAATCTGTTTGCCTTTGTACTCTCAACCTCTATACTATGGGAAAAAATGCATGCAGATGTTCTTGGTTTGTCATGAACTGACTTTGCTAAATGTTTGATACTGCTGTTTTTTCTGTGAAAAAAAAAATTCTATGGATGCTACAAGAATGTCAGTCTTTCTTAATGGACAAACATTTTGTACCTTTAAACGCTATCGCATTGCCCGTCAGGCTGCTGTATTGACTGGAGATGTGAATGCATGTTGAAAAAATAAATTTAGAAACTGTCAAATGTTTTACTTTTTTCAAACACTCAGGCAATTTTTGGCATATCCCAGTTGTTCCCTGAAAAGTATAGTAGTATTTCACCTCTTGCGCCAAATGGCCAAATTGTTGTGCCTTTTCTTTCTCAGTTTGTTTTTGCACCACTCACTTTACAAGATTCTACTAGTAGACCTATGAGCTTTTAATATGGAAACAGTATAGAGTACTTGGTCATTTATATTCCTGTTTGTACTGTATGTTTATAGTTACGTAACACATGCATTCTGATCTTTGAGCATTTCCCATTCAGTGGCAGTATTGTTGCACAGCTTCATGTGACGGCAATGGCAAGAACGCAAAGCTGAAATGAAAAGCTGCTCTGGAAACAAAAAAAAAGCAGATCGCCATTTGTTGTAGCAGCTTGTTAGACATGGCTAAAAAAGTGTTAATCAGCTTATCTGGCTGTATTTCAGCAGCACAATTCATATCAGTGCAAGGTTTAAAATATGACTTTGTGCATCTTAGTGAGTGTTAGGTTTTTGCATGTGCAATACTAGTTTCACGTTTTCTATATATTTTTTTCTAGAGAACACTGCCATCTACTGGTTAACAAAGGTTATTTAACAGACGTCCCTTTTAGGTCAATTGCTTGGATTCTTCACACATTAGATTCAGTACTGCTTCACATATCACAGAAAATTAAGTCAGGTTTTTCAAAATCAGAATCAAGTTAAGCTTAAAGACCATAACTGTTTGAACTGGTCCTTACTAAAATCGAGAAGTTATTTCTCCTTCTTTAAGTTAATAAAAGTAACATGCTCTACAATCAGATGGTGGTTTAGTTTAACACGTTTCATTAATTTTAAGTTCAAGTAGTCATAGAAATCTGAAAGGACTCCTCTGCATCAGGCTGTTGATATGTATTGACTGGAACTCATTTTAGTAAAGCACAAATTAATGGTAATTCACTATCAATAAACATGGAAATGTTACGTTTGTGTTATTTAATAAATATCTTCCATCAAAAATTGGAATTGTATACTTCTTTTTGAAAATAGTTCAGTGTAATATCCAGTGTGTTTTTTTCCTACTGGATCTAACAGCATACTTATTAGTATTCATAAACAAAGCCTTCACTTAGCCAGCGTCATTAGGCCTTAGTTTGTTTGTGCTTCTTTGCAGTCCTGTTGAAATCATCCTGTGCTTGTAAGGGAAACCCCTCATTGTTTTTTCTGTTCTAAGTGGTATGTGGAATCATTATTTAAATCTGTGAAATACCTTTGGGGTGAAACACATCGTACACTGACACATTTCTCTATGAATGTTTTCACTGTTACAAGTGTCTTTGTCTTCCATCTCACTCCTGGTAAATTTCTAAACAAGTCGAGGTGTTTTGGCCATCTTCCGTTTAACATTGTTAAATGTCATTTAAATACACTTAGTAAAAAACTTAAGTAATATCTGAACATTCCACATTGTATGTATTTATTTAAAAACTTAAAAACATACATTTTAACCTTCATCTATATTTTGCTTAAATTTAAAAATTTAACTGGTACATAAATATATATAATATGGAAATTATATTAAAAAAAAACATAAACACCATTTATTTTGTTTACACTGAAGACAAGTTTATTTTAATTTCAGGCCTATTTAAAATATTCTGTTCTCTTTACTATAATTACTACTACTTTTGTTGCTAATCACAGAAGCAGTTCCATCCAAAAATCGTACTTCTTACATTAAGACCAACAAACCATTATGAAACCCTGTACTGAAAATAACAGGCAATGAAGTGCTAGTATTGATATTAAAAAGCCACAAACAACAACTGGCACTCCACTCTTTGAGTTACTACTCACCCTGTTTGATCTTGGCTTTATCTGTACTAGCCTTGGCATATTGTGTCTGTTGTTTCTGTGCCTCTTTGTTCTGTAGTTCTACAAGATGATGCAATCCCAGGCGACGGGCATCATCCACAGGCCGACTGCTGAAATGATCTTGCAGCTGCAGTACAAACAATGATCAGATAACATCACTCATCTATTCTGGCTAGCAAAAACACCATAAATCCCCTCAGCTGCACTGACTTTGTGCCTGGTGCATCCCCAGCTACTCATCTGGATCCAGTGAAGCCCCTCTGTCTGTATTTGGTCTTACTGTAAGCCATGTAATTTATATTCACAATAAACTATCAGTGAACTTTGTACCTCAAGATTGGAATCATTCTGGATACACAGTCTGGCTGATTGATACAGACTGCCTGTAAAATTAAGAAAAAAAAACAGCTATTCAAGTGCAGTGATTTTCATTTTACCCATTAACCTTTATTTAAGAGAAAATTAATGTATTTATTGTGAAGTATAGACAATAAAGTTTGAATGCAAAATTACTTTAGGATTATGAAAAAATTTATATTATGGCCAAAAAATTATCTTCTATCAACAAAAATGCTTACATTTTCATGTATCATATAACATCTCTATTAATTTATATTTAGACAGAATACTTATACATTTTATCAAGAACCACAGCATTGGTTTTCTTAATCTGTGAAATATATGCATGTTTACAATATAATTGTGACATTTATGTTAATTTAGCTATATTTTCTATCAACTTAAGCAGTGTAATGTCAGACAAAATATAATTTTGGATTACATTTAATGTTATTTAATGCTTAGATTTAGTGCTTAATCTATAAATACAACTATAGCACAACACAGGCTATTACTTAGAGCATTTTCCTCTTTCATGTACTTACTAATGCACTCAAACATGACAAGGGAAGTATTTTACATTTTAGAACTAATGTACCAACTAATGTGGTTAAGACTAAATGTAAGTAGGTAAAACAAGGCAAATGTCCTTGCTAAAGGAAGACTACTGTTCATCAGTGAAGCTGTCAATTATTGTATGTCATATTTACCAACACATCCCAGCCCCAAGTTCTACATCTGGGGTATCCAGAGATGCTCCTTCATTCATCAATAGCGATATTACCTCAACACTTCTGTAATACAGAGGCAAAAGGAAATCCCATTTCATTCCAAAGTGAACTTCAGGAAGTAAATATATACAATGTATTTCCTTTATTACTTGAAGTATGTTCAGTTACCACTCTTTACATGTAGGCTATATAATAAGAATGTTGTAGTCACAAATCATTTATCATTAAGTCATTTATATTACAATATCACCAAGCATTTCTGGCCAAGAAAGATACTTGAATTCCTACACATTTCAATATATTCCACATCATTCATTTTTCAGCAAATTACTAGACAGTTCACAGGTGGCATGAAACCTATTCCAGTCAATACATGGTACAGGTTAGGATACAACGTGAACAGGGCACCTGTCCATCATAGGGCACTCACACACTAGGGACAATTTACAGCAACCAGTTCACTTAAACTGTGGAGAAAATGAAAAACTCCAAAAAAAACAAAAAAAAAAAACAAGTCCAAATCCACCCTACATTGCATTCATCCAAAGAAAAATGTACGAGGAGAAAAGCAGTCCATTCTCACTTGCTACAAACAGCATCATGGAGTGCAGTTCTATCCTTTAATTTCACGTCAGCCCCTTTCTTCAACAGGAAATTAACTATTTCATCATCTCCCTCACCAGCTGCCAGATGAAGCGGCGTCCGTCCATGCATGTCTGAAACAAAAACATCTGCATCCTTCACAAAATCACAATAAAGTTTGGGTAAGGCAGATAACATTTGATACAACATGCAAATTGTGTTACATTCTACACAAAAAGCAAGGAAAAGCTTAGTCAGGATTCCAGGGGTGAGAATGTCTGTCTTTCAGTTACCTGCTGCAAATGGCTCTCCAATCCTTCAATGTCTTCATGTAAAGCATCAGCAGCAGCACAGGAAAAATGGCCATCTGACACAACTTCATCTCCTAAAAATTTTACAATTCTCAGACTTTAACTTACAATATATAAAATAAAAGAAAATATTTCTCAATATTATTTAAATTACAGTTGAAACATTTTCTAACTTCAATGTTTTGTAATTAGAATGTTCTAACTATTTATGTGAACAGAAAACATTTTTTGTTAATTATAAGATAACTGAAATAACATTACAAAAATATGTTTTCAATTCACAATAATACTGAACTAAAGCATTCTAATTAAATATAAACAATAAAACATCAAACGTTGGGAGATGAATAAGAGTTTAAACTGACGCTCATATTTTCAGTGCAAATAAACTATAACTTGCTTCTTCGTTGCACTTGCTAACATATTAAGAGATGTAGATGTCCGTTATTTAAATTTCAGTATTTTCAGTTTTCTTTGCAGCAATTAGCTAAAACTATAAGGATGAAATATAACCTAATCTCACTTTTATAAACAATGCAAATTGCTGTTGTAAATTATCTTCAGATATGTTGCTGTTTTAAACTTAAAGGCCGTTGTTATATTGAGCGCATTTGCATAAGACTGCCTAAATAACTACCTTTGACATATCTGTTGAACCTAACCGTCCCAGACGAATAGAAGATGCTATTGCTGCCCATAGCTCAGCTACAGCAATTAACACCTAAAAAGTAATATGCTAGATAACTAAAGAATATTGGCCGCACTTTTAAATAAAGGCAATTTTTTTTGACAAAACTTACTAACGTAATGATAGAAAATAAAGAATGTCTGGTTTTTTTTTTTTTTTTTTTTTTTTGATAACGGTCAAAACGTATAAAGTAGACCTCTAGTATGAAAACGTGTCTTTTTCTAACGGTAGTTAACGGCCGTGCGATTTCAAAACGATTAGTCTCGTGCTCCAAAGGAGACGTTTCTCTATATCAGGGCTTCCCAGTCACGCGCCTGCAGCACCCGCGTGGGTGTAGGTTTTTATTTTAGCCAATTTATTCATTTTAATATTCATTTTAATTTGACCACTGTCTCAGTTACATTATTTCTTCTCCGCATTCTTTCTGATTAGTTGTATCTGCCTGCGCTTAGTTGTCTTATTTAGGGAAAATAAGAGTTACCAACAACAAAGTTAAAAGTGAGATTTTTGTGCTTTAAGATCTGTGTATATACCAAAAGAAGAAAAATGTCTGGAGAATTAATCGTAATGTAATTGATTAAAAGATCAAAAATATGTACCACAACTTAAACACCGCTACGAAGCAACATTAGTAACTTTGTCGTGTTTTTAACATTCTTGTTAAAAATGTATAAAGGTTATTGAGAGTTTCTGGATTGATGCAGCAATTATATAAAAGTAAAATTTTATTAAAAGCAGAAAATGGCTGAAACAAAAAATCTGCACCGTTACTTGTCCTCCAGCACCGTGATATTGGGATCCCCTAGTTGAGGTAAATTTAAATATTGACGATTAAAATTCCATGCAGCGATTGGGTATTTTTTGAGGGGAGGGCGGGTACCGTAAAGCGATGCCATTGTCGTGCAAATAAATGCAGAAGAGAGCGCGAGCGAAGTCCTATTTTGCGGTGGGTACTGTCAGAGTTATGGCGTAGGAAATGGTTATAGTCATATCCGAATATGTATCTTACAGTATGAATATCGAAGTAAGTTATAAGAATGTTTAATTGTATTATTTTCTCTTGATTAAGAGTGAATTGTCGTGTTTCTTTTGTCGGACAAGTAATTGCCACGTGTCCAAAGCTAAAGGAATAGTTGCGCAGATGCGTTATTTTTAACAAAAAATGTAAACTGTTTCGTTTACCGTAGTAAGTACAGCGCTAAGTAACGTACATATAACAGTAATTACGGTTTTATGGCATAGAATTCGAGGAGGGATTTTACCAATTGGCGACAATGCGATGTTGGAATATTGTGTAGGTAGTAACTAGAATTACTGTAGTTGACTATTAAAAACTGGAGTTTTTAAAATATGCCTTCAAGTATTTTTGCATCATTACCTTGGTTTTTTTTTTTTAATCTTTTTACTATCTTGACGATTAAGCAACTCAGGCCATGAGGTTGCCTATTTAAAAGCACAATAAAGGGGTTACCTTGTCTCGTGGGTAAACCCCAGTTTCTCCTCATGGCTACACAAAAATCAGGTTTTGCTTCCACTGCTTTAAACACTGTTGAAGTGGTGACAATGAGGCCTGAAACACTGCCGAAAGGTTACTGGTCTGTTACGAATGTGTTCCAAGATGGCTGCTATAACTTATAACCACGTGTTTCCCTGGAGAGGGCAGAGTGCGTGGGTCTAAATGTATGGAAACGAATGATAGCATAAGCTACATTAAATGCTACATTTTTGAAAATGAAGTGTATCTAATTACAACGTTTTGTTTATTCCGGTGCTATGTTCGGGTCATTTTGACCCGCTTAAAAATGTTTATATGGGAAATATTGGAACAAGTTGTTTCACAATTAAACTTTGTCATTTTAAAAGCTCATAGCAAAAAAAAAAAACCGAGCCCATGACAATCAGCTGGTTTAGCCCAAGCCAACACTACTAAATATGTGCACAGCGCCAGGTTATTTTACTCTCCTGACTGATATGCATGGACAGTGTGGTTATGTACGTGATATAAGTACCTTTTTTTTTTTTTTTTTTTTTTTTTTTTTTTTTTTTTTTTTTTTTTTTTTTTTTTTTAATTCAACAATGGGCCCTTGTTCATCCTTGCCACAATAATTATTTGCATGGATTTTCTCCCCAGGTATTGCATCAGAAACTGTCCGAAAGGCTTAAGTAATACCTCTGAAGGAGATGTGCTGTCTAAACAAATGGTAGGTTTACGGTTTTGTAAGATTTCACTATGCATGTCATCAGCTAAAGCCTCGACAGCCGTAGGCTGTTATGCTGACGACGTGCTGATATTAATGCTGCCTCTTGCAACCCACTGCTGTGCTCACCCAACAGCAGTGTTACTAATGAGGCGGGACAACCATTCTGCTCACCTAAAAATACACGAGTTGTCTTGACTTTGAATTTGTCTGTTCCAGGCAGATGTTTCCAGCTGCTATTTCAGCTGTCAGGTTTGATTTTTCTTTTTCTACTAGTTAGTGGTTGTGTATCCTGTAATGATGATTGGCAAAATGTTCAACTGCTCTGAAATTCATCGATGACTCTTGCCTTCCTGAACTTTTAGCACAATGGTGCCATTTGTCAGTCAGTGCATGCTGTATTCTTTCTTTCCAATGCATATTCTTTCACTTCTTGTAGGCTTACCTAACAGGGTGTACATCACAACGGCTGAGCTGGGTAGGTTACCTAAGGATGTAAATTGCCTCTTTGTGTTGCCGAGGTCTATCCCGACAGGTTCCTGGTGGTGGGGCCTAGTCGTTGGAAATGCCTCGTAGAAGAAAGCTGCAGTTTTGATTTCCCCTCAGATCTGTTTCTGTTGACTGTGTGGGGATAAAAGTGCAGAACAAATGGCTCAAACCGCTTTGGCTTTTGTAATTTTTATTTATTTTTTTATTTAGGCTTTGTTTGATCTTTTTTTCCTCAAATAGCTGTTCCACAAAATGGCCAGTAGGGGGAGTCCTAGTCTGCATTTCCTGAAGGTGAGATTCTGTCTCCATTGGCTGTGTACCACATTTATGTGGCCACAACTGTGGAAGCTGTGTGCGGTTTGTTTAAAAGTTACTGTGTGTGCATGCATGTGAATTGCACTGTATGGTATCTGCAGACGGCTGTTTTTCAGGCCGGTTTGTTCATTACACAGTGCAAGACCAAGTCTGCATTTGGCATCGTTGGTCTCCATACTTTCATGTGAATGGAGTCCTGGTATTTGTGCAGAGACACAGATTTTCGTATCTGTATTGTGACTAATAACGATCTTCTACAGGGTCATGCTTAAACAGATGGGTTTTTCAGGAAGAGACTGAGCTTTTGCTGCTGTGGGTGAGTAGTGTGTTGCCAGGAGGCTCTTCTGGATGTGTTGCATGAAATAAATGGTATAGTTTGATAAACCATCTTGAAGTTTCTCATGTGTAGTTTTTTGCTTGAATAAGTTTTAGTACTACATTTAGAGGGGGAGACTGGCCATAAACCTTGAATATGGGATTGTTGTGATAGCACTGAATGGTATCTGCAGCTAGCTGAATTCAGGCTGGCCTGTTCATAACACAGTGCAACAGCAGTTCAGCATGTTGGCATCGTTGGTCTCCATGCTGCCTGTGTGTGGAGTCCTGGTATTTGTGCTGAAACAAACTGCAGTTGTCAGCATGCATTGCTGCAGAATAATGTCGGGGGCATGTGCAAAATCATGTACTGGGCTGGTCTTCATGTAATGACTTTTTTTTTTTTTTTCCCCTTTCCCTCCCTCCTCCTCTTTGTCAGGGCATGGTTAAGGATCCTTAAGGCTAATCATCATGGCCATCTGCAAGTATGTATGATTGCTTTCATTTTAAAATACCAGTTTTTCGTGAAAAGAGCTTGGTCATAATACCAAGGCTGCTAGGATGCATGTTGTTCCTGGCTAGCTGTGGACATGACCAGAAAGTAATTTCCAGTTGTGTCACACCAGCTGTATTGGTGTTGTCCACGGGAAACATCTGCATGTATGTGTCTGCAACCTGAATGTCATGTACCAACACAGAGGTGAAAGTTTTGTGCTTTTGTTTTTATAGATGTGCAGCACATACATGAATGGAATTTGTGGCGAAGTCAGAGGTAAGTGAAAGTGTAACATTGTGGGATCACTTTCAAAGAGGGCTGGTCAGGTTCCCCCACTGGTGAGCTCTTACGCGGTGATCCCAGATCTATTGCCCAAACAGACTGTGCACGAATTCTGTAGCGGTGAGTCTTGTGTTATAAGGGCTACATGTACATTGATGTCTTTTACATGGACTAGTAGTTACTAATTATTTTTTGGCATGTTTCTTAAGTCAGCAGTAAAGGCTCTGTCATTGTTATGCAATGCCTATTTTGTTTTTCATAACTTCAGCAGCTGGATGGAAGACCTGTATGTGTGGAGAGGTCAAGCAGCGGTCCTTTAATCACATGGCAGAGATTTCAGGCCCAACTTTGTGGACTTGCAGAACAACTGAAGTGCAACCCAGCTGAACATGAGTTCATGAGTTGGTCATTAACCCTTTCATGCATAGTGGTTGCTACAGTGGACAGCTATTTAAGTTTGTTTTTTTTTTTTTTTTTTTTTTTTTTTTAATGAATTTTGACAAACTTTGGGGATGGAGGGATAAAAAATTTAAAATTCATTTTAATAAATTTTTTG
>JABJVR010000033.1:2772673-2783659 GCA_025773905.1 Chitala chitala | reverse complement strand
CCCTAGCCGCCCCCCCCCCCCCCTCGCGCCCCCCTACCACCAACCCCGCCCCGGGGGGCGGGCGGGGGGGGGGGGGGGGGGGCCCCCCCCCCTCCCTCCTCTCTTCCTTCTCCCCATGCCAAGTGTAATACAAATACAGGGGAGCAATCCTGACTGGCTTTCATGCATGAAAGGGTTAAACCCACGTGTAAATCAGTGCTTGATCTTCAGAGTGATGTTGGCATGGGATACCCATTTCTATTGGAAATCATGTGATTGAGTTTTTTTTTTTATGCTTTTTTTTTTTTTTTTTTTTGTAAACTGCTAGATTTCTGCATGCACTTTCAGTTTTATGATGCTCATTGGCTAAAGGAAGGTAAAATTGCTCAGATTTTTGGTATCAGACATGGTAATAAAGTTTCCTTCTATAAAACAAAGGAGTGGCTTGTTTATGATCAAATAGTTTGTTTAGGTATAGTACTGTGCAAACTCAAACAGCCAAGTGTGACTGGCCCATTTCTCACTCAGCTGATACTCAAGTTGCATAACTGACTTGCAGCTTCTGGTTTCTTATTTGAAAATTTGCCCATAAACTTGTTCTGTCAGGTTTCTGTACCAGCTTGGGGTGGGTGATGGAGAGTTAGTTGAGGAACACCGTTTAGTGTCGTGAATGTAGATTTAATGTGCCTATGGGGGTTGGGAATCCAGTTGACTTCTGAGTACATTTTCTTTGGACTGTTTGTTTCCCTTTTGTTATCTGATTTTAATCCTATGTTTTGCTCTATACACTCCTGTATACAGTTCTGTTGTGAAAGCCAATGTGCTGAAAGTTTTTAATTTTCTTGCTTTCATTGCGGAGATGCTGACTGTCCATAATATTTAAGTAAGCTCTTTGTCATGCCCGTGGTGTAGCTGGACCTTTTAATGTTCATGTTTGTTTGGTCGGTCTTGCTCTTTTCTATAGAAGCTGTGATTTGTTACAGAAGGGGCCTGAAGGAGGATATTTGGAGTTTTATCTTTGACCCAAAATCCAAAAATAGACCTGGTTAGTCTATGCGTGCTGTAATGGCCAGGGTGTTTTGGAGGGGTGGAAATTTTAGTTTTGTTATCCAGGCTCAATGCCCTGGTACCATAAGCAAATAATTTGGAGTGCTTAGAATTTATACTGGGTATACAACTACCATTTTGAAAATACAAGTAATGCACACGTCACCCAGTTTGTTATAAATTTTATAATTTATGGACATTCACATGTAGGACATCATTAGTACAACACCAAATAACAGGCCAGGAGCTGCTCTTTTAAACTTGGTATTTAACTTAAAGCTTTATCACAGTGCCTGTTGATCTTATCTCTGCTGGACACAAGCCTGCTTGATTTATGGCTCTGCATCTTGAGTCTAAACCAGTAGTCATCACTTCTGAATAATTAAACTGATGTCTGTCTTTTTAAAGGGATATGTGAATGATGTTCGAGACCAGCAACCAGTGCCATTGCAGCGTGCTTTATTTAATTTTATTAGGGGTGATTCAGTTGGACAAGATATGCTAGAGTATGCATTTTACACTGACCACAACTGGTCATCTGGAGGCTTTGACAGATTAATGAAAATCTTGTGCAAGAACCTGCCTGCTGGCTCCTGCATCCAACGGTCCCTTGAGAGCATGACTGCTACTTTGAGTTAAAAGTTTTTCTTCTCTGGATGTATGTCCCAAGTACTTGACTTTTTAACTTCAGGTTGACCTTTTAGGTCTGATGAGGAATTATTGGCTCAGTGGTTAGCACCATTGCCATGCGCCTCCAAAATTAGGAGTTAGAATTCTGCCTCCGATCTGTGTAGTTTGTATGTTCTCCCTGTGCTTTGTGAGTTTCCTCCAGGTATTCCTATTTACTCCCACAGTCCAAAGACCTGTGTTGTAGACTGGTTGGTGTTTCCAGATTGCCTATAATGTGGGATTGTTTGCTGTGCTGTGGTGGGTTGGCACCCTGGCTGGAGTGTCCCCTCCCACCTCACCTACCTGGGATAGGCTCCTGTCGACTCCTGCTACAGTACACAGGATAAGCAGGGTGGGGGTGGATACATAATGGAAAATGCATTAAAACAGTTAATTCAGACAAAACTGAAATTGACAAACCATATTTTTTAAACAGGACTTTGACAGAGGTTTGTATCACAAGTCTAAACATTATCTTATTTTCCTATTGTATTAATACAGAATTCTTGCATTCTGACCATTGTCTTGATGTATAATTTAGGCCTTAAATTACACTAATAACTGGGGGACTTTGATCCTGAGTCATCATTCTATCTTGTGACAATACTGGTTTATAGGCAGACATTGGCATCTGATTAAAATGTTACTGAGGGCGACGTTCAATTTAACTGAAAATTTCACTTGTTTGACTATATTACGAAAATACAGTCCACACAAATTTGAGTTATTAATTTGAGACCCAGTATGTTTTAATATGTTTTAATGTTCGTTTTCTGACCCTATTTTTAGACATTGCAGTTACTGTATTATTGACTGTTTTTGTACTTTACAATATTCCTTATTCTCAGACATTCCATGGCTGATAACGTGCCACTTCTACTGTGATTCAATTAACATTATCTGATTTCTCAGGACAGTTAAGACCTTCCATTGTCTTCTAGAAAAAAAAAATAGCATGAGCACTGTCATTTCACATTATTACGACGTTTAAAATTGTATGTTTGTGTGGATCTTTTTAGTGTTGTTTTATAAGAAATATATTCGGACGTTTAAACTTATTACTGGTGTGGTTATAATGCATAAGAAATGCTTTCGTTTATGTCGTTTATTGACCCCGTTTATAAAACAAATAGAATAATTAAGTCTACTTAAAACTAAAACGTATTTTATATTAATTTTATGTATTTTTAAACAAGGAATCATGCTGTTATCAGTCTCGTTTGGTAAAGAATTGAAGAAAAAATAAGAACTACATGTCCCAGCATGCCATTCTCTTCTGGGCTGTCCTTCACTGGTCCTCCCCTTCGCTTGAGTGGCAAGTTGTTTGTTTCACTGATACCAGCTGCTGGACTATTCCAATCCCTGTCGGAGAGAAAACACGGGGACCGTCAGTCTTTCTCCTTTCACCCTCCCCGTTTACCTCATTGTGCTTTCTTTTATTTCACCCTGCTTTTTCTGTCTTACTCTTCTCAGTGGATATAACTTTTCTTTTTTTCCCCTTTTTTCGAATTTTGTCTGCTTCGTTTAAAGGTTTTAAAAGCTAGTTTTCTATTTATTTATTTATTATTTTTTAAAGGAAGGATAAATATGTATTTTTAGATCTACAAATGAGAAGACGTAAAAGATGGAGTTGCATATTTTAGAGCACAGCCTGAAAGTAGCAAGTATAGCAAAAGAAGGTATTCAGATTTGCACTCACGGATTAATCAAACTCGCCTTCTTGCCGACTAAAACAAGGTAAGTAGTCCGCTATGAACAATGCAAGTCCGCGGTAATTAAAGAAATGAACCGAGGATGTTACTGTGCGTTGCATTTTGTTAGTACTTTTTTTCTTTTTGGGTGCTTTTTATCAGTGTGTACCTATGTTAATTACAGTCAAGTTATTCCCAGTACAGTTATTGGGTCGAAATAAATTTTATGCATGTATTGCATGAAAAATGCGTTTGGGAAAAGTAATCTAATCGTTGTATCCTACGTAACTGTGGCGGTGTAATTTGTATTCCTATATGTTTTTGTGAAGTACTCGACAGGAATTTTGTGTATGCATGTCCACATTCTGTGGCGAGATGTTTTCTGGTATGGCCGCAAAATGTAAGGGCTCGGGAGAAGGGGGGGGGGGTTGGGTTGTTGTTGGTTAAATTAAACTTCAGCCGGCGTTACCGTTTTTGTAGCATTGGATGATGCAGAGCACATCGGCGACGTTTGTAAATTATGATGAATGTAGCGCGTGCAGCGACCCAGGTTTGCGTTTGCGGAGGAAGTAAACGTGACAGCGCGTGAGTCGCTCATTACGTGCGCTGCATCTGTTACAAAGTACTCCACTAGTTTTGCAGCGAGTTTGTGAACGATTTCGATGCGTTTAGGCCTGTTACTTTGACGCGAACTTAAGACCGTCTGTAAAACTTTGCCTCCAGCGTTTTGTACCCTGTCATAGTCTCAAGAAGTAAACGGGTGGGGGTTATGCAGGAATAAACAAACAAATTAGCTGATGATTCGCGAGACAATACTTTGACTGGAAAATGCGCTTGGTAATCATGCGCCTAACCTCATGACTTTTAAATTGGCTAAATGTCCAGTTGCATGAAACCGTTATGCTACTTTAACGGCGGATTAGGTGTAGGCCTGTTGTCACTGTTAATGTTGTGCGTTTGAATGAACGGTGACGGACTGCAAGGTACGCGAACCGTTTTCAGTTCGTCGGTCTTTTATCCACTTGTAATTCGTGGTATAACTGAAGGTGTGTGGCAGAACGGGACAGGCGCGCTGATAAACAACCTCTTTAAAGAACAGTTCTAGGCTTGTCAAAGCTTATTCTGTGGGCCAATGTTTTATTGCCTTGTTTGTCAACTTAAATCGCTGTAAAAGAGTAAAGTGCTGAACAAGTGAACCGTAGGCAGGCGACATTTTGGTATATGGGTATTAAATGCATTGATAGTTAAGACGTTGTTGCGAGTATTGATAGTTATAAACATATAACCAATGACTTATTTTATACAGCCATTATACACATACATTATCTATTACCCTGTCACCTTGATTTGTGTTTTTTTTTAAAGTACCTAATTGGTTAAAAAAAAAAATTAAGTAAACTGACTACCAAAAATATTGTAGTAATATCATAATGTCAAATCATATGACAACGGATCTTTTTTTTCATTTTAAAAGATGTTATCAATCTTTATAGGATGTAAAAGATATGAACAGTCAACTCAGAACGGGAGATTGGCAAAAGAGGAAAATCAAATGAAAAACGATGCCGTGGACAAGTCAAAGCTGTTTCTTCCATGAAGACAGTTGGTCTCTCGAAATTGACAGATTTTGGCTATTCAGGAATAAAATTCTACCTCTTTGGAAAGGATTTACTTTCAGACTAGATGTTTCTGTGATGTAGGCCTACTAGAGATGGTATTTTGCATATAATACTTCTTGACATTGTTTTTATTTTTTCTAACCTCAATTGGGATTTTTTTTTTTTTTTTACTACTCCAGATGGGTGAGTCAAATGTCCGTTCAGCCCTTATGGCTAATCAGCATAGTTCAGCAAGTCAGCATTTTTTTCCAGTCTGTTTCAGACTGAGTTTCTGCCACAACTGTATTCTGAGTATAACTTTGAATTCGATTTGAAAAACCTGACCAAAAACAACTTTAATGTCTTCTGGGATTCACCATTGCTTGAATTAGTGTTGTGCTTGGTCAGAATGCAAGCAATCCAGGGACAGGACCATCGATGGGTTATTGTCAGCGGCTCCAAGTTCCTTGACAATGTAGACTGGTGCCTGCGGTTTTTAATCGGTGCTCTGCTGACTCACTGTCTAAGGGGGTTTATCTGTAGAGATGCAAGAGGAGACATGGGGAACGGCTGTGTGGGAGGGCATCGAGTCGAGATAGAGAGCGAGAGAGATGTACTCAAGGCCTGTTAGAGAGCCAGCCCTACCACAGTGAGAGGATGAGCTTGAAGTGCCTTTTTTCTTTTCTCTGTGATATCCTGCTTCATCACAGCTGTTTGGCTCTCAGCAGAAGACCAATGGGAACAGTGATCTGTGTGTTTGCACTTTTTCACAGTGTGTAACCTCAGTGTAATTATTTTTCCCCATTTCCTGTTTCACAAAGCAAGTTTAAACTATCAAACTAAGTAACTATGGCGAAAGACCCTCAATCCTAAACTCCTCTGCAGGCTAATTCAATTTTGGCCTTAAACTGTGGTTGTAACATTCTCCCTAAGCACTTGTACACACCCTTTGTTTTAATCCTTTTTTTTTTTTTTTTTAAACATGATCACTGTTGGGGTCCAAAGGTGGTATGTGGCTGTGTTGGGTTTTTTTCTATGGTAAAACTGGTACTAAATTTTGTGGATTTTTTTTTTTTTTTGCCTTGTGAAGTGATGGTGTGTAAACACTAAAGAAACATAGTTAAAACCACAAGATTACTAAAACAATGTTAATACAGATGTTTGAAAATGTTTAGAACGTGTAGTGCACACTTCTAAAATTCTCCATTCAAAAGATTAACTTTATAATGATTGACACTGTATGGCTGTTGAAGTTTTCTTCTTTTGCATTACAGCAATTTAAATATCACACATACTAAGTCTGGAGAAAATAGGTTGGTTGTCTACCGTTTTGGTGTAGTTTTGTCTTTTAAACTTTTATTAAACAGGCACAAATAGTGCCCCAGAATTAAAAAGTGTACATGTAGTGTCTAAAGTAGATGATGATGATGTTGTTGTAACAATTCAGTACTTGCACATGGTTCACATTTATGATGTATATTGGTAATATTTAGCATTTCTCTAGAGAGAGATTAGATCTGGTAATTTTTCATTTGGCATAGCCAGGATGTGGGCATAACATGTCCATTGTGTATTTTTAGTGTTGACACAGGTCCTTAAGGCTTTCCAAGTAGTCTGGATCAGTTGCATTCCAAAATTCACTTTGGGTGTCGTGTGCTTTCAAGTAGGTTTAGAAGCAAAACATTAGTGTGCCTAGTACAAGAAGCAAGGTGACGTTTGAATGGTACTGCAGTAGTTTATCAAACAGTTTACCTCATTTAATACAGAACAATTAAAATGAAACAAAATTCACATGATGAAAACATTGTGGGGAAGGATAATGGCATGTTGATGGACGCGAGCATGAGTGAAGACCATGTTAGGCTATTCAGTGCCTTTCACTGCGTTTGATTTTTGTGTGTGTGTGTGTTCTGAGTCGCCACCTAATGTTGCCATTGCAACCTTTGATCACTTCTAAGATGCAAGAGGGAAATAATTTAATGGGAAAGACATGCTGAGCTCACATGTGTGTCAATATGTTAAATGAAATGGCAGCCTGCAGAGGACAGTGAGATTTACGGCCTTCTGTGGCCGACGGGCGACATGGTCGCCCTGAAAGGAGAGGGATGTGTGGGAGGGGACACAGTGCCATAAATAATGACTTTGCCTGCATGGCACTCACAGACTGCTCACATTTTATGGGTCACATGAAAGTCCTGGACTTTCTCCGCATTCAGAACTTCCTACGTTAGTTTGTTTGCATGCAGTGAAAATACTTTCCTGCCTTTCTGTGGACCAGGTGTGCTTCACAAATGCACTTGTGCATAGGTCAAAACACCCTGATGTAGCCTTCCAGTGTGCTACTTTATTTTGCTGAGTAATTTTGACTCTAATTTTGATTCATCCTCTGAATCGTATACAGGTTTCAGTGCAGGGTGTAGATGCCAAGACTGTAGAAAGTAGGGAAGTTATGTTGGAAGTAACCGTTAATTGCACGTTATCTGTCCAGAGTTGGAAGTTCGGTAATTTGTGTTTGGTCTTCAATAAAGTGGTAAGCAGCTCTATTAATCTCTTTCTCAGATGCAAGTTCTTCAGTCTGACAGAAACACCAGATGACTACACCATCATTGTTGATGAAGAAGGATTCAAAGGTGGGTTTTTGTTCATCCACTTACCACTTTTCCCCTAAAGGTGACAAATAAAGATGGGGTCCACAGGCACGGTGAAATGTGGTTGTCATTACCCATATCTGGAATTATCACTGTTTGACAATGCATTAATCTAGTAGTTGCCCAGATTGTTTGTTTTTTTTGGTTGAGTGAGTGAATCTGTGTCATTATAGACTGGTTGCTAGGGTGACTCTTGTTGGTCACCATGGATACTAGAAGTCCTGTTTTGCAAAACCGGTCCAGGTACTCTGGACAGATTGTTTTGTTTGTTTGTTTGCCTTTTTCTATTAACTGATTTCTACCTCATCACATGACTTGCTGTGTTCTGGGGAATACTGTGGTTATGTTCTATTTCTTTAAACATGTTGGATGTCTTGTACATTTTACCACATTTTTCTTGTGGAGCTTTTAGGCATGTTACCTGTCACAGTTGAGTGTGTTTGGTTTGCATTTGCTCTGTACACAGCACATCTGTTTATTATTGGACTATAAATTGGGTGGAGAATTGTATGAAATCCATATGAAGGTTAATGCAAGAACAAATGCTGGGGTCTGTTCTCCTTGTTTAAAGTTTTAAGCTTTAAAATTATAGTTAGCTTTTATACCAGACACATTTTACTGTATTTGTAGTTGCATCAACAGTGCAGAAGATCAAGTAGTGGCCTTAAATCATGGGCATAGCAAAGATTTGTGAGTTTATCCACCGCTGAGGAAGGAGGTGAGCCTGACCCTCAGCCCACCCTGCTCTTTATGTTTCAGAGCTGCCCCAGTCTGAGTATCTCAGCGTTGCCGAGGCCACATGGCTAGCCCTTAATGTGGTCTCCGGGGGTGGGAGTTCCTTCAGCTCTCAGCCAATCGGAGTCACCAAGATTGCGAAATCGGTGATTGCCCCCCTGGCAGACCATAACATATCGGTGTTCATGCTGTCCACCTACCAGACTGACTTTATACTGGTAAGTTTTTTTCTTTTTTTTTTTTTTTTTTTCCTCCCCTCTCTCCTCTTTCTCATCACACATTAGACATTGCATGGAAGCACTGTCGATGTGACAGGGTTACTAAGTCCATGCACAAGCTTGGTGCTATTTTATTTTCTCATTTAGCCCAATTGACCAAATGGAGTTGCCCTTGTTCCTGTTTAGCCCTTAACTACAATAGTGTGCCCTGCATTCATCTTTTCCCCACTTTGTGCTTCCTGTCGGGCTCTTCACTGAAGCATCTTGGGAGTTTGTGTGCCAAAAAAAAAATTGCGCCCCTCAAAATAACTTGATTGTGGCTATCCAGAGAAACATCCGTAAGAGCATACGTGCTGCGTCAGGCCTCTTGGTTATCACACGTTTTCACAGTGCAGACAGTTCTCCTTTCTTATCGTCCTGAAATACCATTGCACTTTAAGGACCCGGTCATGCTTCGAGAGCAAGCCACTTTCATTTTTATGTTCTGAGGTTTTAACTTCACGGGAATTTAAGCAGGTTGTAGGAAATGCCATCATGATGTGCCCTCAGTGGCCAAAACAGCCGTGCGTTTCTGTAAATGCAGGTTGGACTACTGTATTTTCAGTATGAGTCGCCATGCCATATTATTATTATTATTATTATTATTTTTTTTATTTCTCACGTGCTCCATAAGATGTTTAGACATTGATTTTTATGGCTCGTGCTTATCGGTAACACTTTTTTTTTTTTTTTTTTTTCTTTTCTCCGTTCTTGCTTCATATTTTTATACGTTGGGGTTCACCTAAACGTGCCTGAAAGGGTATTTACATCTCGTCAGCTCACGGCGGTGCTTTACTCTGCATCGATTCCTGCTTTTACACTCTGTGTTTAATCCAGAGAGCATAGGCAATCGATACTGTCCCGTGGTTACAGTTGTGCGACGCGCCTTTGGCACCTGTCCCCTGACTGATACACGACACGCTTCTGTCGGTGGCTCTCGGGCATCGGTGGGCTATGCCGGGCATTAATGGTGGTGCTCTCGCTCTTTCTGTGCTCCTCTAATTCATCTTCGGTTTTAAGCGCCCTATTTGATTGCGTGTTTGGTCAGCTTGTACAGCTCCACGCCATTATCAAAATTTCACATGAGTGCGAGCACCGGGGCCAACCCCACACCTTTTTTAAAATTGCTGCGTTTCTTTTGTTACCGTGTGCACGTGTATGCTTGTGCAAGAGTGTTTATTTTGTGAAGCTTAAAAGGTTTTGGCAGATTTAAACTTTCGGCATTGCCAAAAACAACTCCTGTTATCTAACCGTGTTCTGCTTGGCTGACCTGTCATCTTTTCTTCTCGCTCTCCTCAAACGCGCGTACTCAAAGCTGAACTATAGTAGACATTTCTGTGTATGTTTTTAAAATTAATCTTTCAGATTTGATAGTGATGCTCTAGCAGTTGCTTAGCCAACACAATTTCTTCTCATCCTGCGGTTTGCCCGGAGGGCGGCAGGCGTAGTTGCGAGACGGAAGGCCCTGTTTATGTCGGAGAATGGAGCTGGTGGTAATCTGCCTGAAGTTATGTAAGAAGGATCAGCCCTGGATCAACTTCTTGCTGGAATTATGCTGCAACTCCCCTGGCCGAGTATATGTCCTCAGCAGCTGCTTTTAGCCAGAAAACAATCATAGGCTTTAACAAAACTGCGGAAATAACCTGCTTTGTGGCATCCGATTACAGGCAAGATCCAGGCTGGGCTCACCAGAGTGAGACTACACCCCACTCCCTGCCTGCACCCCAGGGTCATTATTATTGGCAGAGTTCCACTCTGTGTCTGAAGTGTTGGGTTCTGCCCTGATTCAGCAAAACCAGATGTTTTGTCAGTTTGCTTTTCCTATAGGAGTTCACTGACTCAATGTTACGATTTACAAAAGATGTGTTGAAAGAAAGTAACTTACTGATGCTGCAACTGTGCTTATGAGTTGTTTTTGATTGCTTAAGTGCTTTGAGGTACGTTTTATTACTGCATCGCCCAAAACATAGCTTTGTTTTCGGATCAAAATCGCTACGTTTTCCTATGGTTGGAAGTTGATTCTGAATTTAATCCCCCCTTTCTCCAAGATGTCTTGAAGTACACTTCCAAGCAAGCACAGTTTCATAGTTTTAGCATGGCTGTGTAAGAGTTTTTGGACCATTTTGTCATATGAACAAATAGATTCTTATTTTGTTAATATGATATGTCCACTTTCTCATTGACTCCATGTTAATAGTTATGCACATTTTTTTCATTTTAACAGCGGTGTAAGTCTTTTTTTTTTTTTTTTTTTTTTTTTTTTTTTTTTGGGATTGTTTTTTTTAGGTGGTTTTTTTCCGATTTTGGGCACGGGGGGGGGGGGGGGGGGGGGGGGGGGGGGGGGGGGGGGGGGGGGGGGGGG
>JABJVR010000033.1:2739608-2757221 GCA_025773905.1 Chitala chitala | reverse complement strand
AACCCACCAAGCACAGGGAGAACATGCAAACTCCACGCACACAGACCCAAGGCGGGAATTGAACCCCAGGCCCGGAGCGACAGTGCTAACCACCACGCCAATGTGCTGCCCTTTGAGAGAACAGAGAAGTTAAAAAAGACACTGTAAGGTCTGTAACAAGAATTATGAATTACACATTACAATGTCATTCTAACTGTAGAATCAGATCAGGAAATGTCTGGATAATTAGGAATAGTGTTTAATTAATACCAGCAATCATTAATTGTATTTGAATTCCAATAATTAACAACACAAACAGGTGCCAATGACAAAAATACTTAATCAAGAGGAGTGATTTAAGGGATTTTTCATAAGAAATGGATTAAAAGATAAAAATGCGTAATTTAAACATTAAGAAAACAAGAAAACAAACAGAACGTCTTTGTTGTGATTTTAAATTCTTATTAAAATGAATAAAGCTTGATGAGAATTTCTGGACCGACACGGTTAGTACAGGGGGGAAAAAAAAGTCAATATTTAACTGAGATTCAATTAAACGCAAAGCGACTGAAACAAAAACCTGCACCAACAATTGAGAAGCCCTGTTCTATGGGGGTTTGCCATGGGATCCTGCGTTCGCCTTCTCGTCACGTGACCAGGACCATGGCAGAAAGTGGGTGGAACAACGTCGCCCAAATATCAGTTGTGTTTCTCTGCATTGACAGCATCCGCGAAAGGCGGTTTAACTTCGTAGCTGACGTTGATAGAGTTTTGTGGATAACTCGGCTCTACAGAAATCTAGCGAGCAAGGTAAGCAAAGATGACTGGTGGGGGTTTGTGCATCTGGGAACAGATGCATTGACCCAACTAGCTAGCGCGATCGCTTGCAAGAAGTCGGATCCCGGTGAAATTTCATAAAGGTGATTAATGCAGGAACTTGTGACGCACCGTTTTCAAAGTTATGTCAATAGATGCGTGCGTTTTGTATGCTGCCTGACGCTATGGGTATAACCTGTCAGAAGAAATCCGTAAAAAATACAGAAATGTTGTTGCCACAGGCAGGCAGCTGGGAGACGTGGCGCAGGAAACCCAAAGAATTTGCTAGACTCGGAAGGGCGTCCCTGCAGCCGCTGTCCCTACTTTATGAAATTGGTTTTATTGTTCGGGTTAGTGAGTTTGCATTACGTTTGTGGTGTAATTAGCCTGCGCGGGATATTATATTATGCATCCTTAATGATACTTGGAGCCTTTTCAGTAAGTACTTAGTTTACTCCGAGGAGTAACCATGTCGATGCACGAAGTGATACTGTCTGCATCAACAAAACGAAAAGTAGCAGCAGATGGCACGGAAGCGGTGCGGCCTGGCTGCTCGTCGTCTGGGCTCGGGGAGGTCTCGCTTTACATACAAACGGCTAAGCAAAATAAATTACGTAGCCGCTTCAAACCCGTCCGAATCAGAGTCCGTCCATAAGAATGCATGTGTGGGTTCCTAAGCGTTGGCCGAAGCGGATATAAACGCCGCACTTTATGCTGAAATCGCACGCATTTTAGGATGCGGTTAAAATAACACGTTAAAGCGCGAGCTGCGCGCGCGAGAAGCGACGCAAAATTAGTGTCCGTCTCGAGCCGCGTTCATACAGACCGTCATAATTGGGCACGTTTGAGCAGGTTTTATTATGTTTGGGGATTCATTGTAATGGGACTATATTAATATCAATTTATAGTGATCTTTGTAAAAAAAAAAGGGCTCGTTTAAGAGCCTCGTGTAAACAGTAGCTCCTTTGTTTTAAAGAGAGCCGTTAACGTAGCTATTGTCCTGAGCAAAAATAGCGGAAATGCATACTAATTGTAAAAATATATATATTTTTTGCCTTCGGTAATTAGTTTTCTTTTTCGTGCAGATAATGTGATGAAAGTTCTGCATGGACCAGGGGATGCCCGGCCGGGTAAGTGTCTGGCTGCCTGGCAGGTTTTTCTTGTTTTCATTTCCCTTTTTTTTTTTTTTTGGTTCCCTGCTGTCAGCCATAAGAAGGTAACGGTATCCTAGTTGTCTTTTACCGCTGTGTTTTTGAGTTTATGGTGCGTTTTGACCTGCTTAGGAACAGGTGTGTCCGCTTTTCTTCGCAGTTGCCATGAACAGTGACCTGAATGTGCCAGTCGGTTCACCGGTGCCAGGGGGCTCCGAGAGGCTGCAGAATGGCGGGGGCATGGACTACAGGGACTGGGTGCGGCGCAGCTACCTGGAGCTGGTCACTTCTAACCACCACTCCGTGCAGGCCCTCTCATGGAGGAAGCTCTACCTGAGCCGGGCCAAGCTCAAGGCTTCCAGCCGCACTTCTGCCCTGCTCTCTGGCTTCGCCATGGTGAGTGTTTAGAAGAACAGAAAATTTTAAAGCACCAGCGTTGCTGCCTTGCGAACAAAGTGTGGCATGTAAGATTTTATTGGTATATTTTTGACTGCACAGCACAGTGAGCAGACTTTTAATTTGAAGTATGGTTCCTTGGTCAGTTTGAGGTGCAACGGGTTTACTTTGCGCTCGGTCCGACTGTTCTGCATTGGCTCGTCTTTCAGGTGGCGATGGTGGAGGTGCAGCTAGAGATGCAGTACAACTATCCGCGTCTGCTGCTGATTGCGTTCAGCGTGTGTACCACCGTGCTGGTGGCAGTTCACCTCTTCGCTCTACTTATCAGTACCTGCATCTTACCCAACGTGGAGGCAGTGAGCAACATCCACAACCTCAACTCGGTGAGCGAGTCGCCCCACGAACGGATGCACCACTACATCGAACTCGCCTGGGGCTTCTCCACCGCACTCGGGATTCTCCTCTTCCTTGCTGAGGTGGTGCTTCTTTGCTGGATCAAATTCCTGCCTGTAGATTCAGGAGCTGCTGGTGTGGCTGGGTCGCCGGGCCCGGCCGACAGCAGTGATTCGGTGAGTCCACAGCCCGGCCACAGCGGCTGGCAGGCTGCCCTCGCCTCCACGATCATCATGGTGCCCGTGGGCTTCATCTTTGTCATCTTTACGATCCACTTCTACCGCTCCCTGGTCCGCCACAAAACAGAACGGCACCACCAGGAGATCGAGGAACTGCACAAGATCAAAGTGCAGCTGGACGGTCATGAGCGTGGCATGCAGGCTGTCTGAAATTCTCACCTGTGCCAACCGTCCTCCCAAACCTCCCTCTTACTCACCCTGCGTGTGAACCTTAATAAATTTAGCATGATGGCTTCTCTGCACATGAACAGTAATGTCCAGTCCTTAATTCAGCTACCCTAAACGTTCTGTGTGCTTTGAGATATTATTATACTTTGATGTATAAATGTACAATTTCTCACTATTGTTGGGGCTCTTGTGTTTCACAACCTTAAGCGGTAAAGAAATGTTTACAGGCAACTTAAAGGGCTATTTTGTGTTTAGCTAAATGTGAGTCTAAACATTTTCACTAATTCCTCTATCTAACCTTTATGTTCTTGTAAATGAGTTTGAAAAAGGGAAGGAAGGAAATGTGGTTGGTTATACTTCTGCATTTGGTTCAATGCAACAGTGCAGTTTAGCTGAGTAACTTTTTATTTATTATTTTAATTTTTTTTTTTTTTAAACCACTCATGAACAACGGCGGAGAGTAAACATATAAGCTACGCCTATGTTTTAATGTGAAGCAGACTATTGATATATGGATGACTGGTGGAAGTGGTTTGGATACGTTGTGAATAGGTTTGCACACTTGTACATAAACCTGTGCCCACAAAGGCTATTATTGCAATGCGCAAAACCAGTGAAGGCTGGATTACAAGGAGTTTCTTCATTCCTTGTAAAAGTATGTCAGAATATTACATAGTAGAACATACATATCACAGGTGCATGATTAAAAGATCTCTTGAATGTTTGTGTAACATACCCAGCTCATTATTCAGATGAGGTTGCTGAGTGCCAAGAAGAACTACTCCTATTGGTTAACTTCTTTTGAGAGAAAATACTGTATGCACATCTGATCTCCCATTGGTCCAAACATGAATAGTTTCACTGCAGCTATGATGTCTGATTTATGTCTCAGGTGTATGAGCATTGTAGGGATGTTGACTGCCAACATGAATATTAGCAATGCATCTTTTAATTATATTTGCACTGCAAATGAAGCAGAAGGAATTCTTTGTTACAAAATGCATTGCTTTATGGAGATGTTAAATTTGGGAATATGTAACAATTCTTCACTTTATGTGTGTAAAATTGTTTCTGTCCATTCCATTGTTGGTGGTTATTTATACTTTTTATATTATCAAGCACAAAAAAAGAAGCTTAATCAGGGTGTGTGCGCACTTATGTTTGTGTACAGAGCAGCCTACTGAATGTTTAAAAAGGTGGATCTTTCAAGAAAAATTTTTTACATTTCAATTGGTTTACTTTTGGTTTATTGTTACAGAATTTTTAGTATAACTACCAGGGTCAAGACATTTTCCCCCCCACCGTTTAAGGATGTGGGTGGTGTTTTTATGTTAAAGTGTGTACCAAATTATACCAAATATGTTGTAAAGTAATTGGAATAACTTGGTTTCACTCAAAAAACCTGCAGTAATAATGGTGGGATGTCACAGTGTGACCTAGTTTGTATGATTGTGAATAATATGAAGCTATTAAAAAATACATTCCAATACACATACATGTTGTGTAACCATGGTAACAGACTGCCACAATCACACCCCCAATGTGCCAGCTCAATTGAGGATCAGTAGTAAAATCTGTTTCTCAGGCCAGAACACACTCATGACTCAACCTTCTGAAGAACTATTGAAGCGTGTTTTTAAGCATAAAATACATGCTTGTGTCTAAAGTAGTTTTTATAATTTTAATGCTGTAACAAAAACGTCCAATGTGCAGTGGCATTGACATGGTGGCAATAAAGCTAACGCTTCTCTTGTGTGGCTGTGCTTTAAACCTCAACACATGTCAGTCTAAGCAAAGAATAACACTGAGTGAATGGTACATGTTTTACATGCAATTTATTAGTGGGCTTTGTGAGTAAGTGGTGATCTGGTTTAATTCACCAGCTCATGCTGGTAAATTAAATGTATATTATGTATATTTCAAATTTGTTAGATGTGATTTGCGTATTGACAGCTGGTATATGTTTTTTCCATTACAGTTTAATTACATATGTGGATTTGAGATGCGTACACATGGCTACATGTACTGTACTTAAGATGCTGCCATCTTTATAGTTACATAGTTTATAGCATGGTTCTCAAAGCATCTCGTTCAAGCAGGTCTTTCAAATCTCTTCAGACAATTTAGCAAAAGAACTTACAGAACTCACATGTATTGGTTCATTTAAAGGTGTAAAACACAAGAGAATATTCCAGCACCATTGTGTGAGATTTTAACATAAGTACTTGCAGTAACAACATAATGGTGGGTAATAAAGACAATGGTGCACAGGTTAGTGCTCGTTAGGAATTGAGCATGACCTTATGCAGTTAATGATGTCATTAAGAGTTACAGCTCAATGATGCCTTAAGAGTAAAAAACTGCATGTTGACAATCTAATTGCAAAAAATGTGTTATATAACCCACCCCCATTAAGTTTGTGGCATTGTGCTTGTAGTTATGGATTTAGTCTTTAAAATGTAATTGTCTATGGAGGTTTTTTTTTTGTGTGACTTTGGAGAGACTTTAGTAAGTATATGTTTCAAACTGTCAAATGACCTTTTAGCTTAATAGAGCTTTGTAATATACTGCTAATAAATGTGCTGTAGCTGATTTTTCTCTGTAGATAAGTACTTTATTTGAACTGACATGGTTGCTCTGGGCTGGTTGTAATGAACGTTAGTTCTGTAGACCATGCCTTCTGATTCCTGCTACTTGGAATCTCCATTGGTCCGCCACAGTTGTGGTAATGCTAAGCTGACAGCTTTGTTGGCAGGATGGGTGGATTTTGATCTGTAGCACAAGGGTTTTTATCAGATGAGGAGCATTATGGGATGGGTGTGTATATGATTCATTGGGCTTTAATTGGAAATCTGAGAATCCAGTGGACAACTAAATGTGTGCAATTTTTAGGCATTGCTTATCTAGGACTCCTAAATGCAGGCAGACCATGTGATTTCACTTCCTTGACATATGACATGGATCTGAATACATCCCAGGGGTACTCCTACCAGAACTGAAAAGGCATGATGCCATCTGGCTGGTTTCCAGTCTCCATTTCAACTAGGACTGCATGTTAAGCTAACACCAGACAATCACAGCTTCACATGTGTAACCTCTAGGTAACCACACATCCTGATCTTTGAGCATCCCGGTGTGCTTCATCTGAAACGTACTGCTTGTTAATGGCTATGATGAGATTAATTGCCTGACTTGGTATTGTCCCATGTTGACAATGACCAGTGTGACTGGGTTTTTCAATCTTCTCTCTGAGCTGACCTTGTCCCATCAGTTGTTGCTCAAATGAGACCATCAAAGGGGCCAAATGTTGTAGTCACTAACATCAATGTATTCTCTTTTAGAAGAGATGTTGTGCTGATTTGTGTAAATATGGGATTTGAACCCTATTCCACAAAACAAACCTGCAAATGCTCCTGGTCTTTATTAAAGCCCAAGTCCATTCTCTTTTAGGAAGACCACTGCTGGGGTGTCGTGCTGGCATACAGACTGCTACAACAGATGTAGATGCTGGGGATTGCTGCAGATTTTGCTGTACTTTCTGAAGGTAAAGCACCAGTTGAACTGAAATGCTTTTTGGGGTGGGGTTTTTTTTTTTTTTTTTAAATGACAAGGTGTTGCTGTCAATGCATTAACATTCATTATCCCTGCAACCTCATTCTTCCTCCAACACTGGGGTTAAATCATGCAGTGACAGGGCAGAAGATTAGCCAATCAGCTTGCACTACTTCAATGCTTAGGATGCAACTAGGTTGCAGATGCTGGCCAAAAGTCACTGCCCATTAATGTGACTGCTTCAGGCTTGATTCCCTGTTGGGATAAAGAATTGTGATAATGGGCTGTGCCGAGTTGCTTCAAAGCACTAAAAGGTTTTAAAAGATACTGTGCTTTAAAAATGGAGATTTTAATTTACTTGCATCATATGCCCTTGCTAAAATGGGTATCCATGTTCCAATTTTGCCTCATGTTTCAAACTATTTGGAACCTATATGGAGTGCTAATATCTACTGCATTTAGTCTTAAAATGAAACTGCATTTAGGAGAACATCCATATTCCAATGTAATGCCATAAGACTTCATCTAAAAATGTATCTTGCATCCTGCTTACAGTTCAGTGGTTAAGTACTTTGTACTTTAATACAAAATTCTGAAGTGTATACACACTTTGGGGGGGGATAAACACCCCTTGTTTGTTGACCATCTTCTGGATTTTCTTGCTGCTCATGAATACATTTGAGACATTTTAAACCAATTTTTTTTTTTTCTTCAAGATTCCAAAATCTACAGTAACGGTACTGAACAACTGTTTCCATTGCAGCAGGAAAGATTCTCCTTTTGAGGAAAGGTGGGGGGGGGTACCAGAATAGTGATATGTTAGTTTAAAGACCAACATTTCATGAACCAACTATAGAAATTCCAAAATTCTCTTGCAGGAAAACTCTAAGCTGTAGGCCACCTATTTCCCACAGCAGCCTACCCTTCTGGTGAGTAGATTTTGACCAAATGCTGCAGTCCTGTGGGGTAACCTGTGAGAGGACACCGCTGATGTGCTTTTATGTAGACATATATGCAGCGGTAACAAAAAACATAGCCTGATGTGGCTACAGCAGTCTCATTAGTGCAAACTTTATGGCAAAGCGGACAAATGCCATTGGCCAGGGTGGAACTGTCCTCAAATGGCTCAAGGTGGAGTGGGGGTGGTGGTGTTGGAAGGGAGGTCAAAGATTTGACAGTGTTCTGGTTCTCTGAAGAGTACCACCATTCCAGGAACTGTAAGAAGAACACTCCCACTGAAAGGCTTGTGGAGAGGGTAATGGCTATACCCCCAACAGCTGTAGACAACACTCTCTGCAGCTTTTCCCAAAAACTGTAGAAAGAAAGAAGTTTATATACACTGTTAGCCTAACATTACAGCACTAGCATACTAAACTAATACTACTTGATACTTAAATACACACAATCTGTGGTTTAACAGACTTCCACAGCATTATCTAAACAAAAAAAAATGTGCAAATCTCCAAAGCAGTCTTTGAAAAAGCTAGTACATGAGATTTGTAAGTTGTTTTTTTTTTTTTTTTACCTTTGGTTAGAGGTGACCGAAGGGGCAAGAGGGGTAAGATCCACGTTGTGAATGTCTTGGGCAGAGAGGTGAACGAGTCTCACCCCTGCAAGCCATAAAAGGGGTGAATGGTGCCATGAGCGACCAAAAATGTATACCAGTTGCTGGCAGAGGTTCCAGCCCTCCCAAGTCATGTTGACAAAGGGGTAGGCAGCCAAGGCAGCCCGATACAGGCGCTGCAAACGTGTCTGTGGCAAGCGAATGGAAAAGTCATCCTCATCTCTCTGCCTGGACAGCACCTTCTCCAGCTTTGCATGCAGGTAAGGTGCCAGGACCAGCAGGATCAACGAGCACCAGTGCTGCCTCTTCTGAAGTCCAAGGCGAGCAGGGCGTAGGGGGTCACTGCTCGGCACACGCTTCAGCCCATAAAAGTTCTCAGAAAAAGACGCGCTGGTACGCAACAGGAAGTGGTGCTGCAGCAACAACTCCAGAGCTGCGTAGAGCTCATCAAACCACAGCCACAGCGGTCCATAACGTGCAGGGTTAGACTCCACCAGAACCTACGAATCAGGGACAGTCAATATCATGAAATTAGAGCTGGCCTCCTTAGCAAATTCCATAAACCTCCAACTAGACTACAGATCAGAAATTGCACATACCTATTGGGCTTGCATTAAAAGAAAAAAAGAATAGCCAACGTCTGCAGATGACCAACTATGAATGCATATCGTAAGAAACATTACTGCTGACCAAGTTTGCAGCGCTAAGATCTAAACAGGTAAACACAAAGGCAAACTAAAATTTTAGCGTACAACCTTAACGGCATGCTGAAGGGCAGGTCTGATAGCACCCATCAAGGAATCCTGAGCCAAAACCTCAAAAATGGAAGGTCTGTCGACTGTAGCAGCTGTAGTTATATGGGCGCCTCGTTCCGCCATAATTGCCAGATATGTTTAAATTGTAATTGTGGTTAGATTTGAATTGCAGCAGCATTCAGTAAAGTCTGCAAATACATTTCCAGGTCAATCTCATTAACATCGGAAAAAAGACAAAATCGCAAAACTTCGGGTAATATATTTTTTTAAAATATGAATGCAGCGCAGCATGTTTACCTGCTCTGACCGGTGTTCGTTTAAAATTAATCCGACGTGACTTCCGGTCCTACTGAGCCATCGTTCCGGTGTTATGTTGCTTCCCCCACCACATCCACTCTTGTTTTTCCTGGAGTGCCGCATCGTCTCCGGTTATTCCGCCAGCACTGTCAGGGGAATCAAAGTAGCATCTTTCTGCAAATTTCAACTGTTTCCCGCAGCTTTTTGCGTAAGTTGTCTCCGATGTCACATCTAGGTCATGTGATGTTTCGCGTGTAAATTTTAGAACATGTTTCGTTTATATATGCGGAGGCCCAGTTTTCAGTATTTTCACACTGGGCTAAATGGCCATGTACACACTACCAGAAAGGGTTACGCCCAATTTATAGATTACGTTTAAGATTTGAGATTACGTGTCATGTTTCAATAACCACTTTATCTCTTCCTATCTGGTTTTGGTCATATTAGCTGGACAACTGGTTTAGGCTTTTCTTTTCGTGTCCCTGAGAAGAATCCCTCCTCCTGTCGGCATCACTAGCATTGCTTTAGCCCAGTTAGTAATCGGGAGGCTTTGCAGAGCTGTTTATAACACTGTGTCGGTACTTAACAATGTAATAGACTTCATGACTCGTAACACGTTGGCAATTATAAAAAGCTCGAATGAAATGTATTCCCTATGTTGTTTTACTTTGTTTTGCGGAGAACAGTACTGCATATCTGAGACGATGGCTGCAAGCTAAGCAGCGATTTCCTCCAGTAAATTTTAAAAATCGCTTTTCGACTGCGTGAAATGAGTAGGTGTGTGATGCTGTAAATATCACTGTACCCTACGTTTGGACTCTTCAGCGGTGAATGTAGCTGCTGTCGTATTAGTCAAAGCGCAGTAACAAACGTGACTAGATTACAGTTCAGAAGGTTGTGTAGACATGGTTCAGGATGTCCTTGCTTAATTCTTTCCAGCTGTTAATTTTTTGTCGACGTTAGCGTTTAGTAGGAAAAAATACTCGAAGAATATGATCGGAAAGGTTTAAGTGACCCATGTTGAAAAATTTTAAACGTTTTGTGGGATTTACGCATAGTTGGGCTTCTGTTAATGGTTTGGCGTAGAAGTGAATGAAAGTTACGTTTTTAGGAATGGTTTTTTTCATACCGTATTTGTTTTTCAGTTGATCTGAAGAACTGCCATAATGACCGATTCGAAGTATTTCACCACAAACAAAAAAGGTGAGTCTAAAATGCTTTTTGTTCGTGTTGTCGCACTTCTCAAAGAAAATGACGGAGTCGCTCGATTTGTTTTTCTAGCAAAAATGTAATTATAATAAAATCACAACTCGTGGTTAAAACGCAAAAACATGAGAAAATAAAGATAATGGACAACTAACTTTCAGGTGGGACAAAAGGACAAATTTTAAATTCCGCACGACTTGGCTGTTTAGTGTGTCGGTACACGAGCGCGTGGAGGCGCTAACTCGCAGTTCAGTTTGAGCCGTTAAACGAAAATCCGTTAGTTTTCAGTCACGTGACCCGCGTGCGCGTGTTGAAGAGAACCTGCGGAACATCCCACAGCAAACCATACGGGGAAAGTATGCAATTGTAAGGAAAACTTACAATGTCTGGCGGAGATATCGGTGAATCAAAATTTACAATGCATTTATGTAGAACGTGACAGGATGGAGTGGGTGGAGAAGAGTGTCAGGAGTGATCTGTAATAGAAGGGTAGCTGCATGAGTGAAAGGGAAGGTTTACGGGACAGTAGTGAGACCAGCTATGTTGCATGGGCTGGAGACAGTGGCACTGACAAAGAGACAGGAGGTAGAGTTGGAGGTAGCAGAGTTGAAGATGCTGAGGTTTTCTTTGGGAGTGACGAGATTGGACAGGATTAAATATTAGCATATTAGGGGGACAGCACAGGTAGGACGGTTCGGAGACAAAGTGAGACAGGCGAGACTTGGATGGTTTGGACACATGCAGAGGAGGGATACAGAGTATATAGGGAAAAGAATGCTGAGGATGGAGCTGCCAGACAGGAGGAGAAGAGGAAGGCCAAAGAGGAGGTTCGTGGATGTAGTAAGGGAGGACATGAGAGAGTTTGGGGTGACAGAGGAAGCTGCAGAGAACAGGTTGGCATGGAAAAGGTTAATCTGCTGTGGTGACCCCTAGAGGGAGCAGCCGAAAAAAGAAGAAGAAGAACGTGACCACTACAAGGCTAAAATGGCCATGCTTGGGTTTTATCATCAGTATTCTGCTCAATATGTTTTACTATGTCCCTGACGGCAACTTCTCATACTTTACAAGAGCTGGATATATACCTCCAAGTTCTAATAAAATGAAAGGTTGTAGAGCTTAGTGGTGTCAGTGTGTGTGCGAGTGTGTTCATGTGAGAGAGAGAGAAGCCACAGTTTAAGGGAGGTTGATATTGTTGGTTTGGATTTCAGGGGAGATCTTTGAACTGAAGGCTGAGTTGAACAATGAGAAGAAAGAGAAGAGGAAGGAGGCTGTGAAGAAGGTCATCGCTGCCATGACTGTGGGAAAAGATGTCAGGTGTGTCATTGACAGCCACTCCACACCTATATGGAGTAACAGTTAGGCATTTCTGAACTGTATGGGGAGCAGCTGTTTCTTTATTGGAGAGCCTCCTGTATAAGCAAACCTGCACTCAACACTTTTTCCTGTGTAAATGTAACACACTCCTTTCATTTGCATTTGCTAGTTCAGTGAGTTTTTGCATAGGTTTGGAATCTAAGCGGGAGTTTACCAATCTGAGGCTTGACAAAAATGTGCAGGGAATAGTACCATTAAAAAGGAAAGAAACATTTTTGCAGCGTTGCATCATCCTGATGACCGCTAGACAGTTCTGTTGAGTTATGCCAGTATTAACGATGCACAGTTGCTCTGCCAGTAGCGGAATATTTAATCCTTTATCTGTCTATACTTCTCGCTGGTCAAAAAATCTCAAGTAACATGAAGACCCACTGTCTGAGGCAAGTTATAGCTGCTGACAGAATGATATAGCAGAGGAAAACAATATAATGCATTATATTCATATTTAACCTGACTCATAAAAATACTTCAGATTTAAATGAACCTTTTTGACGGTCATACACACATTGATAAGTGAATATTGCTGTTTATACTCGGGTTAGTAAACAAACATGTTTGGCTGCTGTCCTGTTCATTGCTCAGTAAGATGGTACACGTGTGGAATCCTTACTCTACACCTGGTGCTTTCTGCAGCTCCCTGTTCCCTGATGTGGTGAACTGTATGCAGACAGACAACCTGGAGCTGAAGAAACTGGTCTACCTGTACCTGATGAACTACGCCAAAAGCCAGCCAGACATGGCCATCATGGCAGTCAACAGCTTTGTTAAGGTGAGGTCCTCTGTTCAGATGCCTAATGTCTAATGTTCAGATGCCTCTGTTCAGATGCCTAATTTTCATTTAGAAACGGTTGTCTTCATTCAGTGGTGTAATCCCACAGTATATATTTTTTCTGAACAGATGTTAAGCTGTTTTACAAGACACTTAGTAAGAACGGTATTGCTTTTCCAGTTTGTTTACATTATTGCTAAAATGTTCCTGATTTTATTGCTTTTTATGTGTGTATTATATAAATTTTTCATATAGTTAATGCCAGTGGTCTCATAAAATTGTTGAGTAGTTAACACTGTTTTCTGCACAGCATTGCTCTTGTTTACTAGCTGTATGAACCCACCTTAATTGCCTTGCCTAACCCCTCGACACACACACAGGACTGCGAGGATCCAAACCCCCTCATTCGGGCTTTGGCAGTTCGGACCATGGGCTGCATCCGTGTTGACAAGATCACCGAGTATCTTTGCGAGCCGCTTCGCAAGTGTCTGAAGGATGAAGACCCATACGTGAGGAAGACAGCAGCTGTGTGCGTGGCCAAGCTGCACGATATCAATGCCCAGATGGTGGAGGACCAGGGCTTCCTGGATTCTCTGAGAGACCTCATCGCAGACTCTAATCCCATGGTATGCTTGCTGATACACGCCTCTGGTTTTGTACATTACACTTTGCACAATGGAGTGAGGGGGAAACTATTGTACTGGCTTCCCATCCCCTCTTTTTTGGAGGAAGGTGGTGTTCCTTTAGGTTCCTCTGTGGTATTCCTTTAGGTGGTTGCCAATGCGGTGGCTGCTCTGTCAGAGATCAGTGAATCACACCCCAACAGCAACCTGCTGGACCTGAACCCCCAGAACATCAACAAGCTTCTCACGGCTCTGAACGAATGCACCGAGTGGGGGCAGATATTCATCCTTGACTGTCTGTCAAACTACAACCCTAAAGATGATCGCGAGGCCCAGAGGTTAGAACACACCAAGGCTTAAATGGCAGCACCCACTTCCCAGTACAGCAGTAAAGCTTTAGATTAAAACAAACAAAATATATTGCTGCTGAACACATAATTATTTAACAGAACTGCTTTCTTTCTATATTGAGACAAGTGTGTGTGTTTGTGTATAATGTTCCATAACATATAAACATTTACACAGTGAAGGTCTAAGGCAGATTTCCTGGTGCCTATTCTGTGATAACAGCGTACTTTAGGTGGCTGTTTGTTTTGTGACTCCGCCTACAGTGATTACATGTGGCTTCATTGTGGTACATGTGACTCACCAGTGCCATTTTATCCCATCCAGCATCTGCGAGCGGGTGACCCCTCGGCTGTCTCATGCCAACTCAGCCGTGGTGCTTTCAGCTGTCAAGGTCCTCATGAAGTTCCTGGAGCTGCTGCCCAAAGACTCTGACTACTACAACACGCTACTGAAGAAGCTGTCCCCACCTCTGGTTACTCTGCTTTCCGGAGAGCCGGAGGTGCAGTATGTGGCCCTCAGGAACATCAACCTCATCGTGCAGAAAAGGTCTGCTTTGGCATCTCTGCATGGGAAACCTAATGGTTTTAGGGCAGCTCAGTGGTTGATGAAACAAGCCTTTAGATCTCACGGCTGTTTCCACTTTTTATATTGGCTTAATTTTACTAACGTGGATAAGCAAATAGGTGCCGTTTAAAAGTTGAATGTTAGCCCAGGTTGTACCACTAGATGGCAATATTGGGTTCCTTTCGTTAGTGATTCAAGAAACCAACAGCAGGTGTTATTTGCACGGTAGATCGCTGCCTGGTTTCTCTTGGTGGAAACCAGCTAAGTAATTAATGAGAAATGGGTTGGACTTGTCAGTGATTGACAGTGGACAATAAAACTTGGCACAGTTGCTTTATGAAGTATCTTTTTCTACAGCTGCCTGTCCTCTCACTCCAGATGGGCAAGGAATTTCATGCTGTGTTTTGGCTCAGATCGTGTCGTCCTTTCAACCTTATCACATTATATAAATTTACCTTGTGGTAATGGCTAGGTGTTTAATGACTGCAAGGTATAGCCTTTTTTTTTTTTTTTTTTTTGTAGACCTCTCATTTGACCACCTCTTATTTTGTGCTTGCAGACCTGAGATCCTGAAGCAGGAAATCAAGGTGTTCTTCGTTAAGTACAATGACCCTATTTACGTCAAACTTGAGAAGCTGGACATCATGATTCGCCTGGCCTCTCAAGCCAACATTGCCCAGGTACAGGCAACATTCAAACTGTGAAACACCTCTGTAAAGCATTGAGGAGCAGTGCACTCTCATGATGTTTGGTTTTTCTTCACCTTCATGTACAGAGTAACTGAGATTCTTCATGTTATGAAAGGGAAAGGAAAGGGAAACGGGTTTATGGCCAATTTTTTTTTTTGTCACAAACAAGGAATCTATTTGCATTTAACCCATCACCCTGGGGGGAGCAGTGGGCAGCTACACACAGTGCCTGGGAAGCTAGCTTTTTTAAAATTTTATTTTATTTTTTTTGAGTGCCTTGGTCAAAAATACAACTGGCACCTAGGCTAGGATTTGAAACAGGAGACTTGTACATCCCAGCCTGATGTTCTACCCTTGGAGCCACCAGGCTGTTAACTGTGCTTTTTATAAAAGCCAGTGGTGTTTAAAGTGTTTCTGTAGACCTGTAGAATTGTTTGTGTTGTACAAAGTGAAGGATCTAACTTGCAGTTCTCGCACACTTCCTGCCAAGGTTGATTTTCATTAGCACGGTGTTTTCTGCTTTCTGAATGACCTTTGGGACGCCATGTGGTCCTTCAGGCACGCAGAGATGCTCAGCAGGCCAGGAGGACGGGCTTTTGTCTCAGCCATACATCAGAGCAGCCAAACCATGTTGAGTGTGAGGGCAGTCAAACACAGACAGGCAGTGTTAAGGAGCCACGTTCACCTTTGCAGCACCTGTTCTTTGGTTTTTCTGTCGGAGATTTTGTCTCCCAACACTCACCCCTCTGCCAGTTTTTTTTTTTTCTTTCTTTCTCACCCCCCCGTGAATCAAGTACATATTGTTTGTTTCAATGTCTTTGCTGTGTGGTGTAGCCATTATATCTGACCGCACTGTAGCAAGGAAAAATTATTGAACACTTGGCTCTGCACTTGACGCCAAGGGACTGTTAAGTCTTGGTGTGGAAAATTTTTTTTATTAGGATACTGCAAACTAAAATGATTTAATTGTTATGGTCTCGATCAACATGGAGAACACCGCCAGCAGGAAGATTAGCAATCTGCTCTTCATATGTTTCCTTTTATACTATTAACTTTTTGGTAGATCAAAAGATAATCTGCATCTTATATACTGTGCATAGGCTTTCAGCTACGCTGGTATGTAATGTATAAACAACTCCCTGGTAAACCCTCCATGGTGCCACTTCCTGCCACCTTTGTGCCCACAGGTGCTGGCAGAGCTGAAGGAGTATGCCACTGAGGTGGATGTGGACTTTGTGCGTAAGGCAGTGCGTGCCATCGGGCGCTGTGCCATCAAGGTGGAGGTGAGTGAGCACCTGCTGCGTGTCAGCTGTGAAACTCCGTCTCCCACCCTCCACCCAAAGACTCACTTAATGATGCCTTCCTGCACTTCCATCACAGACATAAAGCTCACCATACCACAGATAATTTGCATTCCAACACTTTAAGATGAAAATTCAAGACTCCAAGAAAATAAAATTTCTCTGTCCTGAATGGGATCTCCGCAGACATGTTTGGTAATGTTCTGTTACTTCAGCAGCCAGGGAGCTGGGGATGGCATTTCCACATGAGCGTGGTTCTCCGCTTGTTGTCGTCCGTGCGTGACAGTGCGCTGCCCACCCCCACATGCCCTCACTTGTCTCGGTGTCTCCCTCTTTCTCTGCTCATAGCAATCAGCCGAGCGCTGTGTGAGTACCTTGCTGGACCTTATCCAGACCAAGGTCAACTATGTGGTCCAGGAGGCCATTGTGGTCATCAGAGACATCTTCCGCAAGTACCCCAACAAGTAAGAGGCTAGCTGCAAGCAGCAGGTTATGTGGGTTTTTTTTTCATTTCATGGGTGTAATCAAAACTGCATTTGAATGTTGACTAACATTACTTCCAGTCTTCTTCATTAGCTATTAAACGCATATGGGTAACATGGCTAAGAAAAGCCGAAAAAAGTGTTGGCAGTGAGTGTCTGCTGTGTCTAAAAATAAAATAAGCAATTTACACAATACAGGCAAAGCTAAAATAATGAGTTGTTTACAGCGATACCTGGCTGTCCAGCACTGAGCTGATCAGAATGAAGGGTATGTACATGTATTATGTGTATTGCTTTTCCCCGTGTAGAGGAGGCTGGATTTATTCACACCATCCTCATGATTCACTTTTGGTGTTTTCACTCCATTTTTTAAATAACTGAATATTTAAATAGTAATATTATTTGCCACCGTCTGTCTTTTTAACAATGTTCAGTGACATGTTCGCCACCTTCTTTCGGTGTCGTGAGACGCCAGGGGATGCACCCAAAGACGCTCGTGTGAATTGTTTCAGGTACGAGAGCATCATCGCCACGCTTTGCGAGAACCTGGACTCGCTGGACGAGCCGGACGCACGCGCCGCCATGATCTGGATCGTGGGCGAGTACGCCGAGAGGATCGATAATGCAGACGAGCTGCTGGAGAGCTTCCTGGAGGGCTTCCATGATGAGAGCACACAGGTAGGCCTCTTGGGGGCGTGTTGACCACGATAACAGCCAGCTGTGATTGGGGGGGCAAGTGTTGCCCGGCCCTCACATGCTGTACCATGCAGATGAGTGGCAACCCTGAGCCAGAGCACGTCCTCACGTGGAGAATTAAACATTCACAGATTATTATTAGGGTAGACAACAGTACATTGAATTGAGTCGTCGTGGGGGGGGGGGGGGGGGGGGGGGGGGGGCGGGGGCGGGGGGGGGGGGGGGGGGGGGGGGGGCGGCGGGGGAGGGGG
>JABJVR010000033.1:2727424-2739598 GCA_025773905.1 Chitala chitala | reverse complement strand
CTCGCCCGTCCCCCCGTGGTGAATTAACCATTCCCATCTTTTTATTAGGGTTGACAACATTACATTTAATTTAGTCGTCGTCCCCCCCCCCCCCCCACCCATTTTACCTCCTGTGATTCACCTTTGCACGACAACACGGTCTGCACTGCTTTCATCTCCCCCTTCCCACTAATGGCAGGAAGAGCCTTTGTTCTGTGGTACAGACAAACAGTCCTTTTCCCCTGTCCCAGTGTAAGGGGTTTCATGTGCAGCACTGTACAGAGGACAGCTTGTGCTCAAAGAGAACCAAATGGAGCACATATTAAGGGAGCAGATTAAGGACAGCCTTGTAGCCTTGTGCAGTGTCCAAGAGTGCAGTACTGCTAACTGCTTTTTACCACAGCTAAATCTGGAGTGTAAAGGTGCTTTCAATAAAATCTGTAGTTGGACAAAAGCATGAATGCATTAGTTTTTAACCTACATGTTTAAAACCTGATGATTGATTGAACTTTTGGACACCTGTGCATTTTCAGGTTTTTCTGTAAACACCTGCAGGCCAGAGGGTTCTGGTCGTGTGTGTGTGTGTGTGTGTGTGTGTGTGTGTGTGTGTGTGTGTGTGTGTGTGTGTGTGTGCGCGCGCGCGCATGCGTGTGTGGACTCTGGGTATATGAGCGTTCATGGTTGTGCGAGCAGGTGGGATCTGGTTATGTGAGTGAGCACGTGTGGGGTCTTGTCACGTAAGCGTGCGTGCTGGCTCTGGTCGTGTAAGCGAACGCACCCATGTTGTCTCATGGCAGGTCCAGCTCACCCTTCTTACGGCCATCGTCAAGCTCTTCCTGAAGAAGCCGTCGGAGACGCAGGAGCTTGTGCAACAAGTCCTTAGCCTTGCCACGCAGGTGAGACCGGCGGGCGTCTCCTGCCATGTGTCGTTGTAGTTACTCTGTACAACCGCAAACGCTCTTTTTTTGCTGGCTGGGCAAGCCTGAATGTGCCCATCCACCGCTCTCCTGAAGTCTAGTCCAGACTCCTTTAAACTGAACAGTATGAGATTGGATGATCCATGCGCCTTCCTTCCCTCACCATTTGAGAATCAGTGTATTTGAAGATAATGTGTATTACCACGGTGAACGGTTAAGGCAGTGATTTAAGGCATAGGCAGGTTCAGAAGACACATTCTGTATGAGTGTTTTATGAGTTGTTTTTTGTAGGAGCTGACAGATGTTCTCATCTTCCCAAACATTAAGAAGGCAATGCACCTCGTTGCTAGGGCTGGTCAGACCGCAGTTCATTGTCCTGCTTACTGCTTACATGTAACGGTGTAGCCTAAAGTACAAAGGCTTTGATTATTCTGTTTTAATGTATTTCTTAACTCTTCTCCCCCCACCTCTTTGCTGCACAGGACTCGGACAACCCAGACCTGCGAGACAGGGGCTACATCTATTGGCGCCTGCTGTCCACCGATCCTGTGACGGCCAAGGAGGTGGTGCTCTCGGAGAAGCCCCTGATCTCGGAAGAGACGGACCTGATTGAGCCCACACTGCTGGATGAGCTCATCTGCCACATTGGCTCCCTGGCCTCCGTCTACCACAAGCCCCCCAATGCCTTCGTCGAAGGCAGCCACGGCATCCACCGCAAGCACCTGCCCATCCAGCATGGCAGGTGAGGGCTGTGCCCTGAACGCTGCTATCAGGGTAGTATGATTGTGGGAATGTCCGTTCATAGCTATGTGTCTGTACACAGAAGTGTCGTGTAGGGATGTTGGACCCCACATTACCAGGCTTTTATACCTGCCTATTGATAAGGTCAAGGTCAATGTTTCAACTTGTATATAATGTTTGTCTGTTTTAAAATGTCTGTTAGCATGTCGTCTATGGCTTATTCACCAGTTCTGAAATGTACTGCATGTGCCAGATTTACTTGGCTAATAAGCTATGTTTGTGACATTAAAAGTAACAAGATTAGGGAAGCTCAGGCTATAGATCGTACAATAACTGTTGTATGACCTTGTTAACTTCATCTTGATCAGCTTTTTCTTCATGTTCCATACACACAGTTACTGCACCGGAGGACCAACGGATGGCTGGCTTTGTAACCTTTGACTCTTCCTCTCTAAGCATTGACACAGGTGAGAGTCCTGTGAGCAGTGGGCCATCTGGAGCCTTGGACCAGCCACAGGTGATTCCATCTCAGGGGGACCTGCTTGGGGACCTGCTCAACCTGGACCTAGGCCCTCCGGTCAACGTCCCGCAAGTGTCCTCCATGCAGATGGGGGCCGTGGACCTCCTCGGTGGAGGTCTGGACAGCCTGGTACGTTCTTGCATTCCATGGGGACTACAGCCCAAGTGTCAGACCCATAGTTCCACTTTGTGAAAAAAAAGTGTGTTTAGGCTTGGTTTCCCTGAATGTTGAGTTCACATTTTCTAACTTGTTACGACTGTAGCCTTTGCCACATCTACAGAAGGTTTCACTAGCTTTAGCACGATGAATCTCGGCTTCAGACACTGCCTCACTCATGACATGTTTCTGCATGGTGTGTTTGGGGGAACTGAAGCAGCCTTCTTTGTTTGCCCACTTCACAATTATGGAAATTACACACGGGTCGTTAGCATCCTTCGTGACTGAGTAGCAAACCACCGATACAGAATCAAGTACATTGTGATAAATGCCAGGAGAGCTTTGAGCTGCTGAAAACATACTGATTATAAACCAAGGCTGTGTGTGTGATGTTTGTTCATGTGAGTGTCTGTCACTTTCAAACTCAGACAGCTGTACTTGTATAACAAATGAAAGCAGCAGACCTGTTTTACAGGTGTTTATGTAACAATTATTTACAAGGAATTTGCACAGTTGCTCTGAAGAGTTCGCTCACTGCTGTAGGACAGTGTCTTGGGACTGAAGTGAATGAATCATCTTGCCAGTTTGCACATCGCGAACGTGTTATGAGTAAACTTGGAGCTTGCACAGGTGATTCATGTACATATTTCCACTTCTCAGTAACTTGTATAGTTTAGTGGCATCACACTAAATGAAATGTATTAGCCTTTTTAACATTTTATGTCTTAATAGTCACGCTGGTGAAAATTCAGGGATAAGATTCAAGCCTGTAATATCTCACTTCTGACAGAAGTCTTCTGTGTCACCACAGAGCTTGTCAATGTTCAATTTCTGTTTAGCTGTGTGTCTTTGTCCTCGTCGCAGGTTGTTGCAAGTATGGAATAACCGCAGCAGTATGGCATGTTGTTCCTGCCCGGGGGGAGTGGGTGCTCCTGCCCTGATGCAGGTCAATGTCATATGTCAAAATGGCCAATTTTGCGTTTAGTCTTCCAACAAGTTGGGTCCTTTGATTTTGAGGACACTGATTTAGTATGTCAGTCTCTAATTTTTAACATGCAACTTTAATATTTTATTATACGAGGGTATTTACTGTGTGTTGCGGACAGCCAGTGTTTCTTCCCAAATATAATTTAGTTTTCTGTGGGCTTCTGAATGCTTCCATTAAGCCCTGTATATTTTCTCAACTTGCCTTAGTTTTGACCTAGATTTTTCTTTTTTTATTTAAGTATTTATAAATTACAGAAAGGCATTACTGATGTTTGCTAGTCTTTGTAATTTCTTTTTATCCTAATTTATGTCCTGTGTACCTTACCTTGAGTAAAGATTGAAATTTAAAACTTGAGCACTTACACTGGTCATCACATCAAGACATGCTATGTCAGGTGAAGGGTAATGAGGCCGGAGGGGCATGTCTGTTGCCATGAGAACGTGTATGAGGTAACAGCAGCATTTAGCACACCGTTCCATGTCATGGTACAAGACATCATGGGAAGCTTAATGTCTGCTCTGATTTACTGCCCAGTTTACTGTTGTCTTTCCTAGTGTCTTTGCCCTCAGGTGACCCCCATACAGATACACAGCATGTTTTTGTATTTCTAAAAATAATGCAAATAGATTCCCCAGAGAGTTCCAGTAATAAACCATTAGGCTTCCATCGGTAGCCGTGCCACAGAATTATAAACTGAACGACTGTTTAAAATCATTCTCCAGCTCTTCAGTTCATTACAGCTGCACTCTTTCACTGTTCATTTAAACTAATTTCAATTAAATCTTAATCTGATCTTTATTAAAGCACTTGTCTTATTCCGCTTGTCCCATCTTTCAGCTTCCACAGTTAAAATTTAATGTAAGTGCCCTAAAACAATTGGAATTGAATGGCCTTTTCTCTCAGTCTGATCTTTACATCTACTGTAGCCATCCCAGATGTTATATAATCACCCTAAACAAATACTGTCAAGGTAGTTAAAAAGGTTTTGATATGGCTGACTTTTTTCCCTCATTTAGTTTAAAGTTTTTAGCATGATAATTGTTTGAATAGCAAAACTTTGCATTGTTAGGAAATGTAGAATGTTTTACTGGTGGATTTATTTGGGTAACTGAGCTTAAATTTGTGTCAGATGCAACAACAGGTCCATTCACAGCACAATGGAGGGTATGTATTGTAGAAGGTTTTATTTTTAAAAGGCCTCCTGTGGGGTAATTGTATTTGTGCAGTTCTCATCAGGGGGCCAAGTCTAGCCCCTTGATTGGATGTATCCGGTGGCAGCCTGGCTACATGATTGGCTCTGGCTGGTGGCGATGTGGCGTACCTGCGGGGAGTGTCTGCAGTCTTTGCTCCTTCCTGACTGCCAGGAAGTACACTACATTCCCTCACAGCTCTCCTGTGATGCTTGCTCTTATTGTGAATGGGGCTGTAGGTTACCATATTGTCACCAAATGGCTTCTGTTCAAGCTCACTGTTTATGTTCTCAGCATGACAAGCTGTTTATAGGGCACTTCTGTCTAAAAATGTCAGTTTTGAGAAGACAATGGCCCACACATCCTGAAGAGCCTGTATTTTGTGCTTTTCTCAGAAACCTAAGCTAACTGCAAGTTTTGGTTCCACTTTAAGTTTTAAGAGCTTGTTTTGTAACGTTTTAATAGTTGAATCCCCTTTGTGCACGTTTTGATACGTATTATTTTGACTTGACTGTCACCAGTGTCTGATACCGTCTTACAGAGCCCCAGTTATGACTTAAATAACGTTCTCAGACATTTCCCTTAATGGTCACCGCTTGGTGTAATTCCTGCCCCTGAGAAAATGACTGCTGAAGAATTGGTGTAATTTTTAAGATGTGAGAACAACACAGAAGAAACTTGTTTGAGAGCATGTTGGTTGGCCACCCCCCTCCCTTTTTTAATTTTTTTAAAGGTTTGGACTTGTGTTTTCATGAATCGTTATTTCCAATGATGCTCTGCACTTTTCAGAGAGGACACTGATTGCTATACAGTAGCTCAGGGAGGAGCTCTGCAGTGCCTTTTACATGCAGCCAATCCTCTTGGGCACTCACCGAGTTTGCTCTTATTTTGCTGTTGAATTTTGTCTTCCTGTTCATGGTCCTTAGCTTTTTTGCATTGAATGCTTGAATCTTTTCATTGCATTCCAGATGTGTAGCCCATCTTTTTTTCACATGATGTAGCATAGCTGAACAGGCTCCCCTCTGGTGACAGACATGTATACTGAATTAAAAAAGAACAATCAAGATTTTGTGTGGCACTTCTCCCCAGCTAAGGTGAGAGAAATGATATGGAATCGTTCAGCAAGATGAGCTGCTTAAGGGCAGGATTAAAAATGGGGATCGAAAGGCAGTCTCATTTACTTAATTCATCTTCTCATCCTTAGTCCCGTCTCGCATTCTGTCTGCTCGGTGGGCAGGGAGCTGCTGGAATGTCTGATATTGCCTGGCACTTCTGTTCGTGCCACTGTGGGGACATAAATAAAAATTTGAAAAAGGGAACACGTTCTTTTCAGCTGTCCTGGGGGGGGTTTCTGTCACTGAAGTATTGTTCTGTGATGGCTGCTGACGTCTATAGCGCAATCTCCCCTTGCGGTTCGTTGGAAGGCTCGGATGTGATGTCATCACAGGCTTCGCCAAGGGTCTCTCACCTCCGCTGCGCCCCCCCCTCACGCTTGGCTGAGGACTTTATATTGAGGTTTACAGAGTAGAAGGGTCACTATGAAGGCTGCTCGTAGTTTTCGTCAAAGCGTTGTTCTCATTACCTCACGAGGGCATGAGGGGGCTGCCGAAATTATTTGATCCCTGCAGCCACCAGTAAACACGCTGAGGAATTGTGAAAATAAATCTGTGCTCCTAACCTGGAACATATGTTGCAAGCAAGCGATGCTCACTGGCCACCAACTTGTCGTAGGTGACAAATCTCTGCTCCTTCACTTTGCTGTGGCCATGAGCCTGTTTGTGCCTGACCACGTGGATGTCACGTCTGACTCTCATCCGCACACTGGTCTGTGTCATGTCATTAGCCATTGGGGCAAGGGCTGCTTAGCACATTCATGATAGTGGCTAAGCAGCCACAGTGATGAGGTGCTGGCTGAATGCCTCCCCAAGAGCCTGTTCCCCTGTCATACTGTCTGTTGCCACAAGTTTAACTTTTAAAACCTTTAGAATATGAAAAGATTAAACATTTATCACAGTTGTAAAAGAAAAACGTATTTTTCCAGTAAGACTACCTTGGATGGCCTTGTACTTGAAATGTACTTTGAAAAGAAAAGCAATGGTTCAAATAAGTGTTGGGGCTGGATAGATACATTTTTGTATTAAATGGAATGCACAATGGTGTTTGTATAATGAAAGGTAATTTTAACTGCATTTACTTCATACAGGCTAAATTGTTTTGCAGCTGCATCGTTGCAATTGGTCGGGACTCTTTAAACTGTGGTTCAGACTCTGCCCTCTGCGTTTGTCACAATGCATTGTGGGTTAAAAACTGTCTAGCCCGACAGGGAATTGACAATGAGCAAGACGAATAATTTGACGTGTTACAGCTGCAATGAAACTGAGGCTTTTGATGTGTGATGGCCAGAGAAGGCTTCAGAAATCAGAAGCGAGGATAAACGGTACGTGTCACACGCTGTAATTCTTAAGTGCCCTTGTGGAAGGAGCAAGATGTGAGCCATGTTTTCTGATGTGTTGGTCACGTGGACTCCACTCATGTTATGGCTCCGTTAACTTTCTTGAGAGATTGGCCTTTGTTAGCATGGTTTTTCCTTTTATTTGGGAAGCAAAACTTGGACCTTTTGTTACAAAAGTCCTGGTTGTAAATGAAAGTCAGAGTTTGTGCTTTGTGGTCATATTCTTCATATGTTTGTAAAAAAAAATTTAATAAATAAATCATCATCATCATCAAATTTGACTCCTAACATTTCAGCAGTAGAAAAGCACCATATTATAAAGTCCAACAAATGCAAGACATCGCTAATATTTTTACAATTAATAGAAACAATGATGCCTCATTCGGGAATGCAAAATTGGGAGTCCAATCTTGATGATAATCATCTTGATCCAATCTTGATAATAGTCTTGTTTCCAGATTATGGAAAAAAAAAATGCAGTTTGTGTTGTTGACATGACAGTTAGGGATGAAAATAGATTTTATTAGCATCATTTACCCTTTTGGAGTTAGTGAATAACTGGCCATTTGCCGAAAGACGGTTCTAGGGCGATAGGGTGCCCTGCCTAGTCTGACATCTGTTACTGAAAGTATAATTAATGTGTGTTATATAAAACACCTATTCACAGGATGCTGTTGTTGCGTAACCTGCTGTGCGTGCGTGCGTGCGTGCTTTTATTTTGTCAGTCTATCAGAACAGCAAAGGAGCCCAAAAAGAACATTCACAGTTTTGTTCCAGTAATTGTTTCTGGCTTCACTATGTAATTCCTACCTTTGTGAAGGATTTTTTGCACCTTCTTCATCCTAGAAGAATTTTTCATGCAGAGCCTGACCTCTATTGTTATCATGCATGAATTTCTGTAGCTCGTAATTATTTTCTTATTTACCGTCATCTGAAGCATATGCGTTCCAGCTTGCTCTCCCTTAAAATCCAGTCCAGAAGACGGCAGGATGGGCAGATGCTTGTTTCTCTGGGTGCATGCTTGCCCATGAGGTTTGGGTCCTTAATGCCAGTAGCAGCATCCGCGTGTCTCAGCTTTGATGTTCACAAATCGCAGCCTCATCTGCACTCATCCATCTGTTCGTAGGTTTAGGGGTTTTTTTTTTTTTTTTTTTTTAGTTGAATCATTGTGGAATTCATATCCCAGCAGTCTTAGCATGCTGCCGAATGCACTGGTTACTGCGATTCATGGCTAAAATTGGGAGGCATGGGAGTGCAACGCTGTGAATACACTTTTCTGACTAGCACAATGTTTTATCTGCACACTGCCCCCCCTTCTGTCTGTCCGTCTCTGCCCGTCTCCCTCCCTCCCTGTCTGTCTGTGCCTGTCTCTTTATCGGTGTTCACCTGTGCCTGTCTGTGTGCTTTCCACATGGGATTTGTTCTTCTCTCTTTCAGCTCGGTGGAGATCTGGGAGGTGGAGTTGGTGGAAGCCCAGCAGTAAGTCTCGCACCTACAGCAGTTAGCCAGTTTGTGAGCCTGTGTTCTGGAGTTAGCATTTAAATACTCGGTTTCTATGCAAAAATGCCCCCTCTGTCACTACCTACAAGAACGGAGATCACCATGCTTATCATAAAACATGCAGAAAGGTATTTAGCAGTCTCCATATATTTTTAGTTACATGCTCTGATAATTGTATAAAGCTCCACACCCACCCACAGGTACCGCCCATTCCTCTGGAGAGAGAGTTTCAGATCAGTCTATTTTTAGGATTCTATTACGGTTTCATATTTATTAATAATCTGATAGGAACCTAGACATATTCTTTCAACCTTTAAATTGGTTCCAGTAGAACTGCACTGTTATGGACGTGGTGATGGACTGTGTGTGTTCCATGCCTCAGGTGGGACAGAACTTCATCCCTTCCTCAGTGCCCAACACATTTGCTCCCTCACCCACACCAGCGGCTCTCAGCAGCGGGCTCAATGACCTCTTTGAGCTCTCCACAGGCATGGCCGTTACCAGTGGCGGCTACGTGGCCCCCAAAGCGGTGAGCACACTCGTCCTCCTGCCATTCTGCCCCTCTCCCCTTTACACCCTCCCCTTCTTCTGTCTAGCAAGAGAGTCTTGTGCAAACTAGGCTAGTCTCTAAATTTAATAATCAGGTAATGCAAGGTGGGGAGAAAAGAAACCCTGAGCAACGCTCTTAATAACTGAAACAGCAGATTAATTAGCTCAATTTGGCGGTCATTGTGGGTCGGTACACAGGGTCCACTTTGTGTACTGTGCATTCCCCATGGTGTTTATTAGTGCAAATTGCCTTACAGCTACGTACCTTAATTTTCTGTAAATGCAACAAGCACTTTGCAGACGCCAGGCCCTCCCTGTGGAGGTCAGATTGGAGGCTGCAAAGAGCCTCATTCTTTGACCTGCCCTCCCTTCATGTAAGAGGGGGATGAACACAAACAGCGGTGATGGGAAGCCTTCGGTCAGCTCCGTCACTGAAACAAGCGCTCATCGCCAGTTGTACTTGGAACCTGCTGTCAGAGCTGTCGGACTCAGCCTTGACACGCGTCATCGAGGTGTAATTGGTATAAACCATGACGTCAGAGCATGGCTGTGGCAGTGTTTCTGCAGTCAGCAGCGTGCACAAAGGCAGGGTCAGTTGCATAGGCGTAGGTTTAGGGACGAGTGAGCTGTCCTCCCTCAATCACCAGGAATCCTAATTATTTTAACCATATAATGGATCAGATCAGTGTGGTCGCTCCAAAGTTGAACCAAAGCCTTCAGCACTGATCACATCTCTGTAAAACTGTGTTGATCTGCTCACACACCCTTTTTGGTCAGTGTCAGAAGGAGGTTTTTAAAAAGGAATTTTCTGACGTTAAGAGGAAAGGAAGAGAGAAATGCAGAAGTGTGTACTGACCCCCCTCACGTTCACAGTACAAACCTTCGCATGATTGTGTTGCAGGTGTGGCTGCCGGCGGTGAAGGCCAAGGGCCTGGAGATCGCAGGGACTTTCTCGCGCCGCCAGGGTCACATGTACATGGACATGTCATTCACTAACAAGGCCCTGCAGCACATGACTGATTTTGCCATCCAGTTCAACAAGAACAGGTGAGGGAATCCGGCCTAAGTTAGGCGATTAGTGGCAAGGGAAGCCCAGCTATGGGAAGCAGGCCCTGCTCTGTGAGCTTGTGACTTTTAAAGAGCTCGTTGGCTGGGCAGTGTGTGCTCACTGGAGCTGTATTAACACAGGGCTTGGAGTTCCAGCTTCTAACCTCCAGCATAACGCTGGCACAAGCATCCGAGGGCAGGACTCTGATAATTGAATAGTAGTTTAGTTCAACTGTTCTCAGTACATGTTTTGAGTCTCCTGTTTACTTGATGCATGTTAGCTGAAAAAAACTGTATGATTGACCTGTTAATTCAGTTCTTTTAAAAACCTTTTCTTTTTTTATTTAAATATTAATTTCAGACCCATAAAATTATGGAGTGAAATGTGTCTAACTGAACAGCATTTTCCAGTGTTTAAATGCTACACATTGTAATCATCTGCTACCAGGCACAGTCAAACATTCCACACAAAGACTGTTATTTGATAGAAGATTTTATTGCCGTGAATCTGACAGCTGGGAAGCATAAATGAATCAGTTCATAATAACACAAGTTTGTGCTCATTAAAAACTTTATTTATTCATCACATCTGGATTCATCAGTGAGCTGCCAGGCTTTTTAGTGGCTCCTCATTAGCTGTGTGTGTGTGTGTGTGTGTGTGTGTGTGTGCACGCAGCTTCGGAGTGATCCCGACGACGCCGCTGCCCATCCACACTCCTCTGATGCCCAGCCAGAGCATTGATATCTCACTGCCGCTCAGCACCATCGGTCCAGTCATGAAGATGGACCCTCTTAACAACTTGCAGGTACCCACGTCTGTCCCGTAACTCGGGGTTAAGGAGAGCGCCTTTAAATAAAGGATGGGACAGCAGACGAGCGACAGGAAGAAAATGAAAGGTTGCGGGAGCAGGGTGGCGTGCAGACGGTCACGATGCCGAGGGTTGCGGAGGTGAGCTTCATTGGGAGCTCCCAGCCGTCTGTAAAATTAACTGCAGTCCTGCGTGCAGCCTATGCTTGGAGGATGATCAACTCAATTAATTGGATGCGTTCAAACACTGACGTCAGCCTAGAGGTTTTGATTTCTCTGTAGGATATTTGGTTTTGTTAATGCGCCTTCAGCTGCGTTTACCCACAGTTTGACGTCATCGCAAAAGCGCCCGCCTGCTTCAGCGGCTTTTTTTCCCTGTTTTGTATCTGCCAGTTTTTGTTGCGACTACCAGGACAATTGCCTGTGGATACAAATTTGGATTGTTCACTTGGAGAAATAAAGGCCAAACTTTTTGTATGAGCCCAGCTAGGCGCTGATCCAGCGATGCCGTTCAATCCAGAGGCTTCACTGTGTGCTCCAAGCAGCCTTGAGATAAAGGTGCATTATGTCCTTCGCAAAACCTCCCCCCTCTACTGCCCTGCCTCCGTGTGGTGGACAATGTAGGGGTTCAGGCTTGTGTCAGTAAATGGGGCTCCAGCAGTGAGTGTGTTCGTGAGGGTTCAATGAAGAGCTGCTCAGGCTGGCACTGAGACACCTTCTCCACTTCTCCCAGCCTGTGGGGCATGGGGCAGAGTGTGCAAGCGACAGCTCATCCTGCAGCAACAAACCAAATTTGGCTTTTCTGAATGTTTAGGTAAAACTGCCAAAACAAAGAAAGGTCCCCACAGTATACGTGCCATATGCAGCCTGATGTCGTGACGTCATCGTTTTGGCGGTGCCTGTCATGAACATTTGCTAGCTTGGGCTTATCAGCGACATGTCGCTGGGTATTATTTGACTGGTACTTCACAAACTACCAACGGAGTGCCCCACATTAAAGGACTGTCAGCCGTACAGAGCGAGTGCGTGGAGGATGGTGGTGTTTGCCCATCGCAAATACTTCAGACTGGAAAATTATCACAGTTCTTTAACTCGCTGATCTTGGTCTGTGAATAATTTAGCACAGCTTCTCATAAGCATGACCAGTGTACAAATGGATTCTCAGGCAGTAAAATTTCCTCTCTTGGGTCAGACACTTGATGCTGTAAGTTTTTTTTTTTTTTTTTTTTTTTTTTTTTTTTGGACGGCCATACCCCACCCAAGTGTGGGGTTTAATGTAATTTTTAAATAAAACCCGCGGGCAAATTTTTGTTAGAATTACATTAAA
>JABJVR010000033.1:2679473-2710640 GCA_025773905.1 Chitala chitala | reverse complement strand
ATGGATGTCAGCTTAGCTAACATCCTCCTCTCACCCACCTCCTCTACAGTGTTCAGCGGGCAGCCCAGGACAGAGCTTAGTCTGCCCATTCATATGTGGATTTACACCAGGTACCTACATCTGCTCTCAAAACCAGAGGATTGGGTGGGAATTATAAAATGTCCTCAGTGTGGAAAAGGAGACCAGCCTTTTACCCTATACTTTAATGTCCCTTCTAACATTCCAGAAAAGGCAGCTGGATCTTGTCTTGTAGACTCTGTGAGTTAAAATTGTAAAAAATGTGATCTGATTCTATATGTTTGTTTCTGAACAAGTTTAAAATTTAGTTTTCACAAATGTATTAAATGTCTGTTTTGTTGTAATATATGATTAATGATTGTATTCTGTAAAGATGTTTGTAAAGCACTTTGGGGCAACTTGTTGTGAAAAACACTATATAAAATTAATTGAACTGAATTTAATTGAAGTTGGATTTTAAAGATTTATTTATTACAAATTATTATAAAAAATAATTTAAAATATATTTAAAAATTATCATGATCAGTTTTATTGTAGTTAGTAGTATTACAATTATAAGAAATTCTGTATGAAATATTCCACAGACTATCTTGATTTTTAAAAATGATTGTGTAATATACATATATGCGCTGAGGAATTCGTACAAATTACAATATAGGCAACTATCAAACAAAGAATTGATGTTATTGATATTTTGGTTTAAAAAAATCGCTAAAACTAAAAGAAAAGGACTTAAATCTAACTAAGTGAACTTAAACATTTTTTGATAATAAATAAATTCACTGCTCAACATGCAACTTCATACCTTTGTTATAGGATGTGTAAGGATGTTGTAAATATTTGAGATTTTAGCTTTTTTTTTTAAACAAACAGCATTTGTAAAAATATTCTTTAGTAAAGAATCGTTAGTCTTTAGTAAAGTACAAAAAGTAAAACATTTTGTTACACACTGGAAAAAAATGTAATAGAAATCATATCTTAAGTTTTGTTCCAACATGGAGATAAATTAGCTCTTGTCTGCTTATTTCTGCTTACTTGAAATGATCTGCAAGATTACTGAATATATTACTAATTCATGACATGACAGAAAGACATGAATACAAATGATTTTACTTACAGTGACCAATTAACAACAAAACTGTATCTTAACATATCTGATAAATCTGACCCTTTTAAATTAGCTCACATGGATTTAATTTATTGTTTTAAGGTGCTTGTTGCTGGACAGATGCTAGATATTCACAAGGGCAGTACTGTAAACAATGCAGTTCATCCAGATGTGTCCCAAAATTAAGACCTCTCCAATACCATCATGGGTGGTCATTATTGTATTTAACTCTGGATGTACAATCAATTTAAGGAAATGCTTGTTTGGAAAGCTTATTTTGCAGTATGTCATAACTACTTGTAGTAAAGTTATATGTTCAACAGTTTGCCTGCAGTTTCAACTGAGATATACTTTTGGAAAAAAAAATATTTATTCAAGTTATGCAGCAACTGCACTAACCTGAAATATAAATTATTTATATTTGCTTTAATTAAATCATTAAATAGTTACAATTAAGCCATAACTAGGCATTTCAAATATTATATTATTTATATTAATTACAGATATGAATGTAGACAATTCACCAAAATCAATATACATATCAATATACTACAAAGTTACAATTTTCAGCATACAAAAATTAAAATATAAAAAATGTAAGTACATTTTTACACAGTAAAAATGTTTTCAGATACTTTGTTCTTGTTATTGAATTTCTTGAACTTGGTGCAGGTAATTTTAGTAAATAAATTAGTGACAATTTTTTCCTTAGTTCAGATGCTAATACTCTTAGCTCCTCATTTAGCTATTTACTGCATGTAGGCTTAAATTAATCAAATTCCAATTTACACTAGTCCATAAAAAAGATTTTGCCAAATTATGTTACATTTACTACTAAGATTATATATATATATTTACTTTTTACCATTAATTCAATAAATTGAATCCATGAATATTGGTATTTTCATATAACTGTAACTATGTAGAAATCTTCTGTATTTAAAGTTATGCAGTTACATTAAAGATTACCTACTTCATAATATCAGACCATATTTCACGACTTATATTTACATATATTACTTTTTTGCACATATTTTAACTTTTAGGTAAATACATATCACCTATCCACTTGCACATGCAGTAGTCAAGAGTTCCTGTAACAAACGCAAAGTTAGAAGGTAAATAATTGCGTAACATTGTTGCGAAATAAGACGGAACATACATTTACAGTATGCATACATTACAGCACTTTTACATCAGTTCAAAGCAATAAATTAAGTAGTTATACTCTGGTTAATATGTGTATGAATTCGTATTGCATATGAGACCTTTGGCTCACTGTACGTTGTTTTCTATAAGGTTAGGACAACTCAAATGTCATGAGACCTACTTTCAGCACAGCACTGTTCTGCAAATATATTTTAAAAATAATTTAATATTTCATATATAATAAACGCAGGGGCTGAAACGTGACAGTTCGCGGTTCAAACCAAAAAACGGACATAGTGTACATTTTAACGAAGGGGAAAATACACTGTCTACACTCCAATATAAAGGTTTCCTACGAAGCAAAAAAAATTGTACAAATTTCTTTGTATTTTTAAAAACTGCTACGCATAATAGTCGTTATATTTTAGGTGCCCTATAGGTTGCCTACATAGTAATAAGCCATTAAAGATGAATACATGAACATAAATAAATTATAATTATGTCCTTCTACGGATCCCCAAAACATTACTTTATAAAACAGATACTTTAACACACATTATGTTACTAATTCCAGTAAAATGTAACACACTACAAAGCACTTATAGCCTAATTTTAACCGGTGGAACAACAAACGAACCTGACGTCATGTCAAAACAATATAATTTCTTATATAAATCTGAGTTAAAAAGGTGTTCGAGAAAAACAAAAACGTATACAGCAACGTTTGTAAGGATTTATCCAGTCATCTCCACCGTTAACCATTACCAAAGAGACATCATTTTAAAATGCTAATATAATTCATAACTTCCTAACTACTTCAGGTTTTTGAAAACTGATCAGTTGCTCATAGTTCAGTTGAAAAAAATCAATAACAGTAACAGACTTTGAAACTGCTATCCAATCAGAGTTTTAAGATAAGTTTGTCCAATCGGCGCTTAGAACGCCATTTTATGAGCGCTCTGTTTTACAACACCCACTAGTTAGACCGCTCTGTCTCTCAAGTGGCCTATCGTCTGACACTATTCCTGACAGCTAGCCAATCACAGCAGCTGTTACATGAGGAACCCGTTTTATTTTTACGGGGCTGCCTAAGGAATGTAAACTATTCAACATGGAGACAGCAGTGAATAAGCTGGAGGCGATGGTAAGCGCAGTTCTATACTGAAATAATCGCTAAAATATCTGCAGTAGATTATTGTTGCAATAAACCGGCTCCGAATAACCCTAGTTCTCTTGCCAATAGTTGCATTAGCAGCGGATTGTTAGAAAATGGAGTGTGGAAATTATAAGGAACATTTTCTTTTCAGTCTTTCCCATTAGAGGACTTGCAGTCAAAAGGGTGGGAAAGCAGTGGGGAGAATATAATGAAAACGGAAGTTAAACGTTCGCATACATTTTGGTTTTAATAATTGGTTGCTCCATAACTAAAGCTGGGTTTGACCAGATATGTTCCAGAATTGGGGCGAGCACAAAAAGAGACGCGTGGAAGAGGCCGTGGCCGTCTCCCACGCGCGCACGCTCGCTCGCTCGCGCGTCATGACCGTTAACATTTTTTAAAAAGTGAGTTTCTCTGCACTTTGATATGGCGATAATCCTGTTTTGTGCTGTGCGTCGTGTGTAACTGCTTGGTTTCTTAATTGAAATGTCGAATATTGTAGGAGACAATGCTTGGGTAATATGGGTTTTATCCAGCCAGTTACTTATGGGCTCGTCTGTTTAAAACGGAAAATGAACTGTTCTTTCAGTTCAACTTTGTTTGCGATGAATAGTGTCCCAAAGTTCAATGAAACTACAAACAGTATGCAATTTACCGCCTTTCTGTAAGGTTGGACTAAAGGAACTAGGCGTGTGTTTGTTTGTGTGTCTGTGTGTGTCTGTGTTTTTGTGTCTGTGTGTGTTTGTTTTAATCTGTCCAGCGCCCCTTTTATGTTGTACTTCTGGTGATAAAATAATGAAAGCAGTGCAATGTTAAAAGGGCATTGGCCAGGGACTGTTCTCAAGTAGATTATTTCAAAAGGACCGTGCAGCTGGACGAAAATAGACAACAGATGTGCTGTTTACAGCTGCTCTGACTTTATTGCACTACTGTATTAGACAGCTAGCAGTGCAATAGTATTGTCAAAGCGTCTGAAAGCAGCCATGCACCAGTCAGAGGTTGTAAGAAGTGGCCATACAATCAATGGATAAATAATATATTCTCGAAATACATGTTGCAAAAATAAAATGTTTCATTGTCCATGGCTTGTATAACAATATTCTAAAAATCCGTATTTTAGTTATGTCTTTTTTATACTTTTTGCTAAACTTTGGTAGCATGAACCAGTGAGTAGCCTGTTTTATTATTGTGCTGTTATTAAAATTAAGACAGTTAATTCCTGCATTGTACCTTAGTTTAAATTATAGAAGGGAAATGGCAAGCTCAACTTCTTTCGTTTTGCATATGTGTTTATGGAACAATTCCTAAGTCCTGAAACCCTATCAATATTGTCTCTGCTGTCCTGTATGCTCAGAGTAGTGCAATATTGCTTATAGGGTTTTAGTGTTTGGGCAAAGCCCTGTTTAAATATGAGCATGCAGGTTTTGTTGTGGTCTCTCTGTCCTCTCTGAACCTCTCATTTGTGATTATGTTGTGCAGAAAGCAAAAATGGTTGTTTTTCTACAATTGTTACATAAACACATTTTGAAATGTGATATTCACAGCTATTATGTTAAAATGCCTTTCAGGTGGTTAAAAAACACACTTTGATGTGAATGGCCTGACCATTCTTTATGCAAAAGAATTTAATGTTACCATGCTGTTTGTATAAAGTGGAGGACTGAACTGTGTAAGTGAACTGGAACTTTGTTGATGTACTGCACCAAAGTCTTCCTAAAGCCTGTACTTGGTGTCTGTGGCTATATCATTACAGCAGGACTTAATATAGTTTGACAAGATAGGCACTTTCATAGGTCACACATTAAATGCATTCTCATAGATTACCTCTAGAAATTTGCGATGCAGCAAAACATTGCTGCGCATACCTTTAGTTTAACTATATGGGTTCACAGTTGTAGTTTTGATAGTAAGATTTTGCCTGATTTAGTAAAGCCTGACTTGCTCCATAGCTGTTCTAAACACTACTAGCAGTGTGACAGAACAGTGCAGCCAGCTGTATGTTATGGAGAATCTTCTTTCAGTTCCAGAAAGCGGAGGCAGACCTGGAGTACATGGAAAAACAGCTAAAGTTCGAGTTCATGACTGCTGGTAATGTTCCAGAGGACGGAGAAGCACAGGTAAGGTGGATATGGGCAGGAGCCCATTACTTGTCCATGCAGTTTTTTTTTTTTTCTCTCTTTCTTTCTCGAAAGAATACATGAGCTGCTCTGATGACTTTATATTGGGACATTTGTAACCAGCTAAATAGGTTATGATTGTAGTGTAAGAATTTAGATAGTACACCATTCAAATGGTAGGATATAAAAACCAGAAAATGTGCAGCAAAAGGTCATCGTGTCCCTGGCTCTAAGGCAAAGTAGCCTACCATAGTAATGCAGTAGTGGCAGGACAATCAGCTGTTATTGGAGAAGGTGGGGGCTAAAGATGTACAAATATTTAGTTAAAAGATGGTGTATTGGTTAAAGAATGTCAGTTCCAGTACAGCTACTAAACTGTAGGTGTAGAAAAGAAGATAAACGGCTAACATCAAAATCTACTACATACACACGTTATACCATTATATTGTGTGTACACGTGTATGGCAGGTGGCACCCTTGTAATTTTTAATATGCTTAGAATAATAAGCGGTTAATTTATATATAACGTATACACGTTTTACAACTATACTTCGTATACGTAACCGATACCCGGATAACCGATGTAATTTGTAAAGCAGTGATTTGGTAAATTTGTGTTTTTTTGCATGGTAATTTAGTGCAGTTGGTACCATGGCATACAGCGGACAAGAAATAAACACAGAATGTGTGTTGCATTGCAATGTAGCCCTTTGTCATATTAAAATGAATTTATTTCTGAGATGGTAGTAAAAACAAGATGGCCACGTCCGCCACTCGTCACTGCCCATGGTTCCGTAAGCCTGCTGCTCGTTTATGTTTTCACATGGGCTTTAAAAATGTAAACTTTTCCAGTATTGTTTGGTCGAATTATTCAAAGCGGCAATGAGTCTTTAAATATGTTTTTTATGTCTCCTATTTTGCCGTATTATTATTATTTTTTAGTTAAGAGCACTCGGTGAAGTTGGGCCAGGTGCATAGTCTGACCAGTACTGCTGAAATGTAGGCTCGTGTAACTCGTAAAGTGCCCCCACCCCAAACAGGACTGTAGCGCTGCTGCCTGCACGACGTCAACCATTTGGCTACGTAACAGCAAGCGGCGTATGTTGTGTGTAGAAAAACATCGGGAAGTATGGTAGATTTTTCGCCGACTACACAACCCTTTATGGTGCATTGAAGCGTTTTGTGTCTTATGTAATTTAAATTGAATGTGATTTTTTTTTTTCCCGGGTGCATTTCGACACGATTCGCGCGTCCGTTTGCATTATCTGGATGACTGCGAAAATCCGCTTGACCTTTTCGCTGTAGGAGAACCCCGTGAAGCTGTTGGAGAATCTGTGTGGCATCAAAGCGCGACACAGGGCGCTGTGCACGCAAATGAAAGACATCGCGACGGAGCAGAAGCGGTCCATGGACAGCATCAGAGCCCACCTGAGCACAACGGTACAGCTCGTGCACGAGCTGCAGCGCGTTTCCGACTGCCAGGTACGTGCAACTTCAACACGCGGCGTCAACGCGTTGCATATAAACGGAAGAGGACGTGTGACGTCTGCTTTGAGGAAGCACTGGATGAGTGAGAAGGGTGGTCTGGAAACTCTAAAGATGATTCGTTCTTTGCAGGTTCCACCGCTAACAGAAAAAGAACTAGAGGCAACGGAATTGCTCTGCGTAACCATGTCTCAGCATATAGCGGAGGCAAGTAATAATTAAATGCTGGACGTTATGTATGACGTTATTATGAGGTATTTCTTAAATTTAAACTTTTTTTTTATTATGCGTGAAAGAACAAATAACGCAGAATTGCGTTATTTTTAGTGCTTGCATAAAATGTATGGAATTTACTGAACAAAGTAAATAAATCGGCTATAATTAATTTGTATTTTCAATAAGGCAAATTAAAATTGGATGTTATTTCAGTTGGCTATTAAGAATGGTTTTATCTGTTTAGGCCATATCCACTGATAATCACCCAGGCAATGAAGAATCACATTGTGAGTAATTCAAATTGTCTTAATCACACTTATTTTTTTTTTTAAATTGGACCATTAAGTACTGTATTGGAGAATTTAGCGTTTGGTTCTGGGGGGCAGGTATTAGTAAAACTTTACGTCCACTAGGTGGAGCCATATACACAGTCATCTTTCAAATTAGATTTTACAAGATCAGTTAGGCCTGATAACATGGCCGTGTGAGACTTTGACCACTCTTTTCTGCAGCCTCAGGGAGAAAAGATCTTGAAGAGGTGAGCGAAGCGGAGCTGGAGGCAGTTCCACGCAGCCTACGTTCCAATGTCAAGCTGGCTGACCTCAACGCCTTCTACAAGCAGCTGTTAGAGCACTTCAGTGCCAAGAACAACAGGTTTGAAAAAAACCACAGTCTTGTTGTGATGAAAGCCCACTACAAGCACCATTTGTTCTACAATTAACTGTCTTGCACAAGTTTTCTTAATTCAGGTTATTTTGCAACTTTATTAGGCCTGTAGTGTGTAAATTGATAACATTTGCTTTGTTTCTTCACAGTGGAACCCTGAGTATGGCCCAGATGATGAAGATGAATATGAAGGTGAGCGATGCTAAGCTGAAAACATTGAAGCACCTTTCTCGCATTAAAATAGACAAGAAAGGACACATCAGCTTGACAGCAAGAGGCTGAAGCAGAGCTAGTGGTCTGTTTTACTGACCACTGACATCAATAAACGATATTCGTTCTGGGGACGTGTGCTGGCTGGTGCGCGCTCGTGTCTTTAAAAACCTTTAAGTGAAAATTATTGATGTACAGTACATCTTGTGTATATGAACATGAATGTTGTTAGTGGTGTAACTTAATTTTTTTGTACACGTACTGATAAATTTGTTATACTTCATAAAGTGTGTGAAGATGCTTGTAGCCAATGTTTCTCAAATAAAATCTTATTGAACACACTCAGTTCATTAATACAGTACATGCTGGAATTTTTTAATACATTTCCAGACAAAACATATGAGAGCTACACAACCTGAGAAGTTAATGGAGTACTGCCATATATCAACAAAACTATGGTTTGTTTAAAATGCCTTCAAATGGCTTTTATATAAATTGGTATACACTGGCCATTTAATCATCTCATTAAGTAACTGAAGTAAACACCGTAAAGCAGAACCAATGTAAATGGAAAAAACATTTCACGTGGAAGACTGAAATTATGAAAACAGAACTTTTAAAATCATATTACATACAAACTCTATAAAGTTGGTGTTAAAACAGTTCTGTTTCAGTTTTCATTGTGATTTCATTTTTAAATTTCATATATGGATTAGACACTTCAGGAAGGGCATCTGAACACAAACACTACTGTGTTCTGATGATTTTTCTTTTAGGTAGCAATTCAAAATAACTGAATCTGATGCCATGCAACTTACTAAGGTTCTGTTAAAATTAATGTTTTGAACGGTTTAAAACCTTTTCTTTTAAAAAATACTCGCTAATGAAAACTAAAACAGACAAAGCAGAAGCTATAAACCTGCAGTAAGAACAAAAGAATCATTAAAAGAAAACCAAGTTAAAAGAAATGCACACACAATTTGCAACAAAACCTCCCCATCGCTTTCTCTGCGATAAGGACAAACATCAAATGTATATTGTGAAATCAGAATGTGAACTACACTCGTTACAGGCCACACACGTTTGTGAAACCACTTGGGAGTAGTGTTTAATACGATAACAGTGTTGAGTCCCAGCAGTGCTTGCTGTTGGCTCCTGTCATTTGGCCAGCACTTAATGTGGGTCACTGTAACTGGGAATCAGTCTGCTTCATGCCAATCCTGTACAAGACAGAACACATGGCCACAAATTATTATATTTCCTGTATCATCCTAATACAGTGTTTTTTCTATTATTGGGCGAGATGAATGGGTATAAATATATTTTTAAAATATTGTTTTAGAACATTGTTCAACTTTGAAATATGAATCATAATATTGGCCTCTTAGCAGGATTGGATTAAAACCCCCAGTGGAGCCCTGGGTGTTCTAGCTCAGAGACCCCCCTTGCTACCCCCCTTTAACTACCATTGTAATTATCTAAATTAGCTTTTCTGCATAGGGGCTTCTTAGTGTTCAAGGCCTCTGCACATGCACCTAACTCATCCTTATTGCCAGGATGACATCATCATTTGTTTGTGGGCAGGATCAGACAGATTCTGTCACATTAAAAGTGTTGTGGGAAACATGCAATACATAGGCGGTTGGTTCCAGATCTCTTTTCCTGCAGATTTCTGTTTCTTTCCTGGTTCATCTACGTTTCCTGCTAATGCGAGTTTTCAGACAAGCTGGTAACACGACAGTGTTCATATGACAGAACTGCAACGCTGCCAACAGCATGTTCTTTGACACATCTTACAGACAGCGATATACCAGTGCACAGTGCTTTCCCACTGTGGAGAAAAAAGGCTGGTACTGGTACCTGTCAGAGGTACCAAAGATGCGATACTGCCAGTTTCTTCATTATATTCAGGCTTCGGCTGCTTTTCACTGCATCGCTCGTTCCTGTGGAACACAGCTCATGTCCATAAAGTACAACTCATTGTTTTAAGTCAGCACTGTGCACACATTATCACCACTTCCATGTATTTTGCCAAACTTATTGCACCTTACTGTATCTTAAATTTACACATTCTTCGTCAAACATTATTAAGTTCAATACTAAGTGATTTGAATACAGAAGGATCAATTATGTTAACTGCAGAGCTACCACTGTGTGGTGGCAATATTAAAATATACTGTACTGTCAGTGTGCTATCTCCAACTTTAAAAAATAAACAATAACAAAAAAATTTTAAAAATAACAAAAATTCCATTTATAGCACGCTATAAATTGGCTGACCCTTATACTTAGTGGTGTGGTGTGGTTAGGACCACAGGAAGCAAAACACAGCACACACACATGCAAACTCACCCTTTACTCCAAGTCACTGATGTAGTTTATTTAAAACACATGCAATGTACATATGAAACGTGTACGTCACTTAACTTTGTAAAGTTAATTTCACGTATTTAACTGCATGTTTGCTTTCAAGTCAGGAAGCTTATTCATTGTTAGTTTGCATGGTCTATTGGGTTGTACAATTATTGTTAGCTTCTAAAGTTTTCCTCTTGAGGTTGTAAAGTCTGGGAAAAGTGCCATTGTTATGAAATAAGTTAAAGTGTTATTGTTAAATTTTACTATGTAATAAAAAGCTCCATGGTAGGATGAAATAAACATTTTGACAGTTTACTGTACATTATATATGAAAATATGATTTTATCTCTGTTGATGGTAGAAAGCAAAAACCTTAGATGCAAATTAAACTGCTGGTGTAGGTTGTCCTTGTTGAAAGTGACAGGTTACCATATTATTGAAGATGGGCAGCATTTCCAATTGTTACATATTTATATAAATATGGAGTGGCAGCTAAGTAATGGTGTACAACTTTAATAATGAGATTCAAAAAAGATTAGTGTACCTAAAAAACTTTTTTTTCCAGCAAGACAACTCCCCAGAAAGACAACTTTTACAATTATATTTACTGCTTGAGTGTTTATGAATAGAACCATTATAAAGTTGAGTATTTTAATGTGATTTGAATATGGTCTTTCAAAGATTACCATATTATTAAAGTCTGACCGAAGAACAACGTAGGGTTTTGTGTTTTCCACAGCTGAACGTAGGATTTTTATATCACAGCAAACATGACATCAAAGATGCACATTATACACAGCTGTGTATGCGTGTTTTCGGGAGGTGGACACTGCCATGGACCAAAGTGGGAAGTGGGCATCCCTGCTCATGAGCACCTGTAACCCTCAGCACATAGCAGAATCAGAGATGTGGCACAAGCAACAGACTGGGTACTCACCGTACAGTGAGCTCCAGGTCTGGTAGCCCTGCGGTCACCATGTCAGCTGGCTGGAGAGCCAGCAGCTCCTTGTCCAGTGTGGATTGCATCCTGAGAGAGAGAAGTCACCATGCTCAGCCGACTGCTAAAGCTGGAGCCACAATGGCGTGAACGTTCTGGTTACACTGATGCTTTATGGTATTTTTGGAGTATGTTTCTGTAGCAACGGGACACCTCTCTGTCCGCTCTGTCACACTGCCATCCTCTGTGGGCTCTGCTTCCGCACCATCCTCTGCAGAAACCGCCTTATCAGGGGAAGCAGATTCAGGCGCTATATGGACACAAACAGGCACAGAAATGCGTCTTATCCAAACCAACACTTCTGCTCTGTGGGACCACACACATGAGGCTTACTGCAATCTGTCAGGTTTTGGGCTAGGTACCCTGGCGTCAACTATGGTTCATGTGCTAATGTACTGTGTGGAAATGAAATGCCACTGATCTTATCTTTATGCATGCAAAACCTGACTGTACTCACCAGCAACATTTCATCAGCAAAAACTCTCGAATGCATAAAAATGCACAGGTTTACAAAACGTTTACAGTACACTTACACACATACACTGAATAAAGCACATTTCCTATTTTAACGGTCAAAAAATGTACTGTAACTTAGCAAATACTTATTTTTACGTTTCTGATCTGCACCAGTCCAAGTAATCTTTGTTTAGTCTTGAGTATAGTGTCTGGGACAGTACCCAGAAATTTGTTGGATAGCATACTGTATACCTAAGTCTGCTGGACACTACATAACAGCACCATGTCTATTCAAACTGATAAAGTATGCCTTGACAACAGATGAGGACTACGCAGTCCAGGTAACCTTACACTACCTAAGTTCTCTTCTTCAATGGGACCCCTTCCTTAAATGTGGCAAACTCCCCCAAGTCACATGTCCCTGCTAGGCTTCAGTCTATCATCTCTGTCACACATCTCATGAACATGTAATGCCCTGCCTTTATCGTGTCCTTCTGCATCATACGGCAGAGGTTCCTTGTTGATGCAGGCTGCAGTCACAGTATCACTAGAGTTACAACTAAAAGCACTACAAACAAACTGTGATACACATTTTTATCTCAGTGTCTGTAACAAACAGGAAAATAATGCATCTTTACAATAGTTTCAGGAACAATACAGGAGCAATGAAAAATCCGTGTACCCTCTTCAGCAGAAGAGCCAGTGGTCTCCTTCGATGTGGAGCTCAAGTTGAGGGCATTGCCCTGCTCAGAGACACTGCTGTCCAGAGACGGGGGCTTCCCTTGGCATTTGCTGTCCTCTCCTACAGCTACAGGGTCTTCCTGGCTGCACAGGGCCTCTCCAGGCGAGATCTCTCCCAGGTCGGCTGTGGTGAACTCCTGAAGCCTGCTGGTGTTGCTAGTGTCAGCCTGTGTGGAGAGCTACAGGGTTGTAAACACAATAAAAATGTGTTAAATTAAATCGATGTCTTTAGCTGCCAAATCAGTTATTCCAAAATTCATGACAAGCACTTTGTCCACTTTTACTGGTGGACTGGTTTTGAGATGATAAACAAAGACCATTGTTACCGTGCTTGCAATTCCCGGGCATGCAGTGTCGAAGGTCTCATTAGGCGGGCTGGATGTGCTGCCCAAGCGAGAAGTGATTTCCATGTGGACCACTAACTCTTCATGGCAGCCCACAAGCCTGGACTGGGAACCTTGCGTTGTTTCAGAAACATGGAAACATTCTCATAACACACTGTGTTTGCGTCCTCCATCTGTTTCATATGAGCCATTTTTGTGAAAACATCTTCAAAAATTTCTTGAAAAAAATTTTTTTAGCTTGAAAAAAACTGATTTTTTTTTTTTTTTAAGATGATTCCAGCCTTGCCACTGGAAAAATTCCATTAGATATGGGGACAAGGCTCAGGTACTCAAAATGGTGACAACCACAAGGGGGGATGGGTGTACCTGGACTGCAAGGGGTGCTAATGCAGGGTGGTCCATATCTACCGAAAGCAGTAAATTGCTGGGACTTGCTGGTCCACTTTTGGTACTGTGAGGGTGAGCATATAATGCTGGACAGTTCTGCCAATTCAGCAGGGTCTGGGAGAGAGCTATTTTGTGGGGGAAAACAAGCGTAAATGATTGGGCACTGTGCAAGCAAAAGCAATGTGCTCATATTGCAGGTGTAGTCGACAGACTGACCTGGGACCAGGGAAAGCAGTAAGGACCGATGAATTCAGATTTGTTTCATCTAGTTTCTCCACAGGACAAGTAGAAGCTATATAATAAAAAAAACTATTTGACCAGGAAATGAACATTGTATATACTGGTATAGATGTGCACACACACACATGCGCGCACACACACACACATTACTAACAGTCAACAAGCAGTTAAAACAAAAACAGAACAGATGGAGGCCGTAACGCCCTGCCTGTCATGTTCCCTCTGTCCCCTAGATGTTGCCCTTCCTCCTGTCCTTTCCTATCCCCTCGTTATCATTTGCCAGCCTCATCTCATTGTACCCTATTAGTGTGCCTTTATTTACCTCCCTGCTTTGTTAGTCCTTTGCCAGTTATTGTATGTGTAACTTTGTGATCCCTTTAACCTTGTTTCACCCTGCATTAAAACCTCCCCTTTTTGCACATTGCCAGTTTATCTGTGTATTAGTAGTCCGGATGGCACACAGTGAATGTGCAAGACTCAGTGTCTCGTTACCATGATCTCCATGAAGACTGGTCACCACTGTTCCTTCTGGTCTGCTCACAGCAGGTAGGTTTACCTCCTCTGTGACCTCTAAGTCCTCCTCTGAGCTGACGCTCTGAAAAAAAAAGCTCATGTATTGCCTTGCTCTGGTATGGGAAATCACACACTCCATAGTACATTGTATATATCTTTACTGCAGGAAGGATGCATTTTCACCCATCTTCCTGACAGTGCTCACACAATAAAGTTACAAATGAGCAGTGAATTTAAGCTATATGTGATTTTGTTTATAAATTTAGATATTTTAAAGTTTAGATTTTACTGAACTCAGACAAACCAGATTACAAATACAGTGGAACCTTGGATTGAGTGTAACTTGCTTTACGAGTGCTTTGCAAGACGAGCAAAAATGTTTTATAAAATTTAACTTGGTTAATGAGCAATAACTTTCAAGATGAGCATTTTCATATCGAGTATGATATGTTTTTTAATATCATATCATACTTCAAATGAGATTAGGGAGGTGTGCAAAATGTGGGAAACAGTACAAATTTTTGTAGAAAAGCATTAAAAATTATTTTTACATCAATATTTTTGAGTATGTGGAACGGATCATCCGACTTTACATTAGTTTCATATGGGAAAATTTGCTTCGATATATGAGGATTTTGGATTACAAGCGCTTTCCCAGAAAAAATTATGCTCGCAGTCCAAGTTTCCACTGTATTGCAAATTTTTCTTTGTATCAAAATAGAAAATAAAAGTTTTTTCTATTTTTTATTGGGTTCATTATTGAGTTCTGGGTTTTCTGGCAATACACAAATAGTACTTTATACAACTGTAATTAAAATATTAGATACAAAATAAGTAAAAAAAAAATCAGATCTAAAAAAATTTGATAGGATATGTACCCCACTCAGATTCACAGAGCATGTAGCTGTACCCCACCCAGATTCACAGGGTATGTACCCCACCCAGATTCACAGGGTATGTACCCCACTCAGATTCACAGGACATGTAGCTGTATCACACTTAGGGTATGATGTCATTATTAATGCCTTGTTCTATGTTATATGAGAATTTGTTGCAGAAGCTGTGCTTCCTTTGACCCTATCAGGCCCACCTGTGACAGCCTCTGTGCCCTGAGGCAGGGCAGGTCTGGGTTTGGGGTGAGGAACACGCTGGGCTGCTCCACTGGAGACCCGGTGCTCTCAGACTCAGTGGGCTCCTCCTGGGAACACCAAAGAGTTTGGTGACAGCTTTGTTACTGTTGTTTTCTGGATAACTATATCTGACTGGGACCAACTGCACATGATATGTTGCTTATTGTTCCAGCATTAAGCACAAACTGCAGACATACAGTATGATGAAATGATGTGTATCTAAGGCCAATGTTTAAATGGAGTTGAAAAACTGACAGTTGCGGGTAACTATATGTATTCTACCTGTGCAGAATCTGTTGACAGCTCACTGAATGTCTGTCCCATGTGGAAGTTTGTCTCCTCGCTCTTGATGCGAGTGCCTGATGTGATAGAGTGGTTTGAAACAAAAAAAATTCTTAAAAATCTACTCTTTATAACAGTTTAAGGCAATATATAGCAACGTGCCATCATCAGTGAAATTTATTAACTGTAACGTGGTATTTTTAGTATATTTATGGTTATTTTCATTGCCAGTGTAATGTTCATGTTTAGTCTGCTATGCCTTGCCCTTCTTCACCTGAAAAGCTCTTGGCGAGGAGCTCCAGGTCACTGCTGTGACAACTCTGTGGGCACAGCCTGCCACAGTCGTGTTCACCCAGGGGCTCCTGTCTGCGCACGGGCTGGCAAACTCCTGCCCCCTCGCTCTCACTGCTCCCTGATGTAGCTGCTCTCCCCAGGTGACCCTGTGTCACACTGGTCACCACCTCGGACACTTCGTCTAGGGCAGGCCCACAGGGAGAAGACAACTAACACTCCAATGCTGGGAATTCCCCCCTTGTTTACAGGTAACATAAAGCTGTGTTCCCAGGTCCTCACCTGTCCACCTGGCCTCACTGGTGGGGTCAGCTTTTCTGAACTTCATTCCTCCAGAGAAAACCTTCCTCCTGCTGAGTTAACCCAACAGCTGAACACCAACTTACTAGCCGACATCACCATGCCAGGACAAACCGTCACTTTAACTGCACAGGTTTACCAACATTACTGATATTACACCGCAGGGCCTTTGGTTCCTTTGCAACCGTTGCCTACTGCAGTTTTCCTTCGCAGCCCATGACGGTGCATGACTAAACAGACTCTGTTCTTTTATGTCAGCGTGTTAAATTGCACCTGACCTGTCTTCGAGCCCTGGCCTGCATGTGGTGGTGTGGTTCTGACTGTCATCTGTCTGCCAGTCTGATCTAACTGTCATCCCTGGAGATTCACCTTTAGTGCCGTCCTGCAGAGCAGAGTGACAGCACTCTTTGTTACCTACTTCACTGCATGGTATAAACTCTTGGATTAGCTACTGCACACTTGTGAATGTATGGATCATCAGGCTTTGTTTTAATAAAAAAGATGGCTTGCAACATTGTCAAAGCAAACCATAAACCAAGAGCCAGTGTCCAGCTATTACATGTCATTTTTTTTCTACACTATGACTTTACAGATTTACTATTTACTATTTACAGTAACTTTACTATTTACAGTAACTACATTGGTTTATATGGCTGTTTCCTCACAGAAAGATGTTACACACAGACCTGTGGATGGCTTGGCGCTTCCACATTTGAGGGATCTTCTTCATCAGAACTGTCTTCTTGGGCAGAGTGGTAGTATGTGAGCTCCTCATCATCGCTGCTGTGACAGGGTCTGTCATGATTCTCCTTCTGCCCCTTGAAGTGTGGCTCCCCCTGGGCAGTGACATGTTCAGCTCTGTGTGATGCTAGGAGGAGGCCTATGGACCGAGGGTAGTATCGGGATGGGGGCCCCACTGCCTTACTAACATTGATCTCAGAGCGAACAGGGTATGGGTGGCCGATGGGTCTTGTACCTGTCCCACGGCAGACTGGGCCAGCTCCTGTCCCATCCACTTCATCAGTGCCACAATCAGTCAGCTGTCCACTGCAAACACCATCCAGCTGTGCAGGTGGGGGGGCCAGCCCACCCCTCTGCTCCATCCCGACACAACTCAGGCTTTCTTTTATCTGCTGAATCAGCACCTGTGAAATCTTCTGGTTCAGGACGATAGAGCCAATGTACTGTGAGATCTTGCTAGGAGGCTGCTCTGGGAGAATGCCCAGGTTCCCACCCCCATATGGCACAACATCATCATAGGAGCTTGTCTCCTCAGAGCTTTCTGGGTCTGGTGGACATCTCAGAGACAGCTGCCAGTCATCCAGAGGCAGAGGATGACGGAAGGACATGGTGCTGTCCAGCGAGGTGCTGTCCAAGTCCCACCCTTCCTCTGATCGCTCTTCCAGGGCCCACCCACTCTTCAGCCCCCCATATGCTTCCTCCAGCAGCTGATCCAGTTCAAAGAGCTGGTGTTGGATGTCTCTGTCAGGTTTGCTATTTGCAAGCCTATCAGACGCTTTTTTCTCCGCACGGTTGGCTGCAATGTTGCCATGGTCTTGGACACTCTGTAGGGCTGCATGAACACTCTGGTTTTGTATGAACCAATGAGTACAATGAACACTGTTCTGCTACGTGAATACTATGAGCACATGTCCGTATCAGTTAGCGCATGTCAATACAGAGAAAAATTAATTATATACAGTATACTGATATACTATACAAATAGACAAACACATGCTCGTCTATTTGCCAGTAGCGTACTTGTGATGGTCTGAATGGTCTCATAACAGTGTATGACAAACTAGTGCATTTTATCATGAAATTTTACTTTAAAAAAGGAGAGTATTATCCAGTTTCTTCTGAATCGTCTTAATGTGTCATGTATCATGTCCTTACACGTATATTACTATGGTGCTGTGTAGGGATTAAACTGTCCGTGTGTCAGCACGCCGAACAGTCTACCTGTGGGTTCTTGCTGTCTGTCCTCCATGACCTCTGACCCCCAGTTTGCAGCACCCATTGCAACTGTTTCCCAGCATGCCTCACTCCTCTTCCTCCCCTGGGACAGCTCCTGGGAGACGCATACACAGGAGATGGCTGTCACTAGTCCAAAGCTCAACACACATATACTGCCCTTTGTATCCAATATGATTTCGGTTTATAAATACCACAACTCGATAACAACCAAAGTCATACATTTATTATAACTGACATATGTTATCCCAGAAAACAGCAGTTATATGAGGACTTGAAGGTGTTTGATGACAGGAATTGCCTATAAAGGTCAACACAAGTTCTGCATTCTAAACACATTGTTTCCCTATTTACCAATTAAGTATGAGGCAAATTGCATTCTACAAACCCATGCAACAGTAGAAACCATACTATATAGTATTTTCATTACTAATTAATGGATAAGGGACGCTGCAAAGAAAGCAAATAAAGGTAATTTGATAAAACATAATCTATGGTTAAAGACACAGTGACCTTGCTTTTTCCTGTCTGTCCTTCATCCGAGCTGTCCATGAGGTTAACTGAGGTAATGTGTGTTAGGTCACTCTAACTGAAGATTAGAGTTCTGTCTGTAGCCATACCCTAAGGTCTCTCTGCAGCAGGTAGCGGAGGTCCTGCAGGTTGCAGGTACGGTCCTGAGCCCGGGGCTGCAGACCGCTCCTCACCAGCTCATAATAGGGCTGAGGTACGCTGGTGCTGGGAGTAAGAGCTCCACCGGACTCCACCACCTGCCGGATCCAGCTCGGCTCCACCAGGCCCCATGGTACCTCATCTGCGTTGATAAAGATATGCCATGCTGCTGAAAAACAGGCCAATTCATCTGTGGCAATGATATCTCATTATTCATATTGAGCTCAGTGGATCTAATTTCACCTACTGCTCTTTATTTACTAATGTAATGAAGGCCACAGAAGTATTTTACCAAGTTTTAGCTCCACCCTGTCACGTACTGAGGTAACATCGCAACACAGGCTCTGTCGCCCCACCTGTGTGTGCGTGCTCTGCTGACATATCACCTGTATAAAACTCTTGAATGAGGGCACACAGGCTGTAGAGATCGGCCTTGTCCCTGCAGGCTCTGAGTCTGAGGGCTTCTGGAGCAGCCCAGTTGTACAGGTCCCAAGGCAGTGGCGGGTGAAAATGAGTCTGCGGCCCGCCCCCTTCACTGCTTCTCAGGGTACATGGAGATGGGAACAGGAGACGAGAGCGATTACTCCATTTTTAAAGGAGACCAACAAGGTAGAGTGTTGAAATAAAATCAGCATACGCAAGGGTTCTTAACCACATATCTGTGAGTAGTTTCCACTTCCTTTTAAAAAATAAATTTTGATAACTGTACATCAATTGGTTCAAATATATTTGGTTTCCTTTCTAATCCAAAGTATGTATTTTATGTATTCAAAAGCATTATTCAGAGTCAGTGTCCACAGGCTATATGAGATGGTATCCATGGCACAAAAAAGTTTATTAACCCCTCCTATCCAGAAATAAATTAAAACGGACAATCAAACAAGAATCTTCAAATCTGCCTGCAATAATCCAAGACTGAGCAAAATGCCTTGTGATCATCGCAGCCACGGTAACCATCTCCTGAATTTACCTAGGCACCATGAAGCCGAGTCCAGTGACTTTAGCCACGATGGGGTGGACGATCTGTACGGTATGGGAGGAGAGGCCCCGCAGCACGAGCCCCCTGCTGTGCAGGTACATCAGGGCTTCGCACACATGCAGTAACACCAACAGCAACGCCCCCGTGTGGAGCACAAGAAACTCGTCGCGCTGGAGAGGATAAGGTTAGCGGGTAATACAAAGTCTGACGACCAGAACAAAATACCTTTGTATGTCCTACAACTGTTATGCTGTTCTGCAGAACTTAAACTATAGCATTTAAAATTTTAATTACACTCACAATGTGTTGTGCATTTTAAAATTAATATATAGTCATTTACATTTATTTAAGTAGTTTGGGCAGGAATTAGTACAATATTTAAAGATATGACCCAAAACTGTGAAGTGTACACCCTTATGCAAGGATATTTTAGTAAATAATATACACACGAACACACACAAACACACACACTGAATGTTATATTTATACTGCAGATGCATCAGTATAAAACCACAATTTTTTTTTGGATATGATCATAATCCACACAATGAGCTGCTGACATAACAGAATGGACAGTTTACAGCTGCAGCTTTAAGTGCCCCTCAGCTGAAGGGTAGCAGTGCCCAATGTGCCCAGCATCCAGAACCAGCATTACCCTGTGGTGGAGGAGGCTGTGGAGGGACCCCACATGCACCCTCTCGAACACGAGGCGCATGTGCCGCGGGTCGTCAGACACGCTCATGGCCAGCAGCTGCAGCAGGTGTGGATGGAACAGCTGGCTGTGAAGGGGAACAGGCCCTCAGAGCCGCGCCACACTCCGTCTGTGCTACGGTTGTCTACAAACGCACACTTACACCTACCACATTCATAACACCTTATCTTCACACACAGCACTTCTTGGTCTCATCATTATTTTGGTCCTAGAAAAGTAACTCTTAAAGATTTTTCTTTGTCTGTTCCTAAATCCACTGTATTAAAGTGAAATGTGGTATATCACATATTTTTATCCATGCATTGCCAAACCACTTATTCCACACCAGTCAGGGTCATGAGTGGCCTGGAAGCCCAACCCAGGCAGCCTAGGGCGCAAGGTAGAGAACACCTCACTCAGAGGGCCAGCACACTGCTATGTTATCAATATCATATTACACATATTGTTAGTAAGTCTACAATTTGTTGGTGCATTTCGTTCTGGTATAATGGCAGCACTGCAGTAAAATAGCAATGCCATGTGTCAAAATACAAAGAAATACATAAGTTTCTCACATGGAAAATGCCTAATAAAACATCTGTACACATACTAAAAATAAGAAAACATTTATCAATTTAAATTATCGGCCTGGTTAAACTTTTTTGGGCATCATTTTGCATTCAGATTAGATTACCAGCAGTACTGTTGTTCGGTGACAAGCTGGTCCAGGTAGCCTTTATAACTGCCAGATCTCATCATTTCGTCACACCTCAGCTCCTTCACTGTCACCCGGCAACCTTTCCAGCTGCGGCTATGACAGGAGGACATCAGCAAGTGTGCACCAACATCTTGCCCTTGCCAAACAGCACATCTACATTATCTGTTTACAATTTATATCATTTATATGACAAGGCCTATTTCCCTTGCACCAGGAAAAAAAAAAATCCTGATGCCTTCCTCGCATTTGCATCTCTTACTTGGTCATGATGATAAATGATCCACAAGCATAGGAGTGTGAAGGTTCATCTTCTGCCTGCCCAAGGTCACTATCCAAGATCAATGGCATGCACGCCAGCAATCCCATCAGCCTCTTCAGCCAGTCCACATAGAGCTACAACAACATGTTCTCAAAAGTGACTACGTGACCAGGTCTCTTTATTCATACCCATAGGTAAATTATAAATAATTTACTTAATTTACATAAATACAGAGACCTGACCCTGACCTGACCAGGAATGTATTAAGCCATGACCGGGCCCCTAGGCTTCAAATTAGTGCACATCACCTGACACACACACACACAATAAAGTTGCAGTAGAACCAGTGGTTTATGAGCCATTATGACTTTGCAGGGGTGTGTTATGCCTTACAAGCTATCTATTTTCTATTTATCTTTGTGGTCTCGACAAAATTTAGAGGGTTTACAGAGTGTTACTATAACTACATAAACAATATTTACAGAAATAAAAAACACTTTTGCATGGGCCCTCAAGATCTCCAGTCCCTAGGCTACAGCCTGTTTAACATATTGGATAATTTGGTCGTGTGTGATCGAGGTCAGGCTAAGGTCACAGTCCACGTGTTCATGTTCTACAGCCACCCTTTGTCGGTGTTACTTGATGTGTCTGTACTGACAAGCATGGGGGAAGAACTGGGTACAGCCTGTCTCAGAGTGTTAAAACTCTGAACTGATAAGAGTTACCAGTTCAGAGTCAGGTATTGAAACAGTGGGAGCAGAAGGCATGCTATCCTGGGGAAAACATACAATCAGCACAATACGGGAACCAATCTACCACCCGCATCGTGGAGGTGACTGACAGAGATACCCACTGGCTCCACATTCCACATGTCCACCATTGCATACTCAGTAAATGCTAGCAACCCCATGGAAAAAAAAAATCTATAAAAAACACACATTCTCCCATTATTTCCATCAAGACACGTGCAAGAATGGGACTGTGTCTTACCTTTCCGAAGCCAAAGCACTGGACTGTGTCACAGGCAGACAACTTGGAGCTCAGCTTTCTGTTTGCATGGAGATCAGAGCCACTGAATCACAAGATTAATAACCATCACGTTCAATAACCCTGCTCGTGCAAGGCAAATATAAAAAATTTTCTGATTACCAACTGATGTTAACAATGATTAGTGTAAATGAATATAACATTCTCCCTTCAACTCAATTTTCAAAAATTTCTTCAAATAAATCATTAAAGGATCTAAATCTTTAAAATTATTTATCAGTTTATTTAGAGCCAGCCTACTTAGAAACAGCATTGTTAATATAACTACTAGTTGTCCTAAAATATCCCTATAACCTTATTTTCTCTGACATACTTGGTGTCCTTCGCAAACCTTGTTGTCCATATTTTACCAGCAAACTATTTTTAGTTGGCCTGGATAAGTGTACCTGCTGACCGGACAGAATGAAAGACACAGGCCAGAGGGAGAAAAGGAGCAAGTACTCCCCTCCCTGCCTCCCCCACAATTTACCCATGTCTGAGAAGTTCCAGGAAGGATGGTGAACGTAGCAGGCACTTGCAGGAGTGGGGGCCCACCTGCCCCATGCTGGAGAGCCAGGTCTGCTGGGACAGGCTGCTCATATGAGACGAACAGCTTCTCAGGAAGCTCAGCATCTGTAATGGGAGGGCGGGGCGGGGTGGGGCAGGGTTAATGAGTACTGCTGTACCTTACATTCATTCATAACCCTCATTCATAATCCCCTCATAGTGGTGGCATCTCTGTGGCACATTGATCTATTAGCCCTAAAAGCAGTGCATTATGACCTCAATGATGCCACTTAAATCAGATTACTTTAAGAGTTCCAGAATTCTGTGAGTGGTCAAACTATCTTGGCAGGTTTTTTAAGAACAGCTCATAATACACAAAACAGTCAAAACCAGGGTTATGCCATGCAGTGAGTTGAGAAATTTTAGTTCAAAGTTGGTAACAGGTCAAACAACTTGTCAAAAAGGCCAAACAAACACAAGGGAGAGTAGTACACTAAATTTATCAAACAGTTACAGTCATAGATGGGCAGTTTACAGGTGATCCACATCACCTATCACATACTAGAAAACACACATTCACTGAACATTCACTTTTTAAAAAAGCATACAAAATTACATACCCTGGGACTGTGCTCCTGAGCCCCAGCCTCTGCCCAGTCTTGTGGGGCACGACCTGCATCGTCATGGAGACGAAGGTCACCGCCTGCATCCAGCAGGCCACTCAGCAGCCAGGGATTGCAGGAAAACACAGCTGCATGCACTGGCGTGCTCATATCTGCACAGCGACTGCAGGCGCAGCACATTTAGCGGTAAACTGCAGTCATATAAATATACAAACAACACACCTGTAACAGGAGAGGGATGTGAAAACAGCACCAAATGTTCGTGCATAAAAAGAAATGCCTTACTGGTTTGGGTCAGCTCCATAGCGCAACAGCAGCTCCACAGCGCTGGCCAGACCCAAGAGAGATGCGCAAAACAAAGGCGTCTGGCCGAGATGATTGGCACAGTCTACGTCCACCCCTTGAACAAAAAGCAATATGATAAAAGTACTGGATTCAGTCTCTCAATAGATCATTGCATTATGTATTTCATGCAGAAAAAAGACTTAAATATCTACTTTTGTTACTAGAGAGCAGAGAAACTTTACACTGAAAACCAAGAGAAACTGAGAGTAACTTTTCACTCTACTTAAACTTCAATGTTATCGAGTGTGCATTGAGTGCAGACATTATAAAATTATTTTTTTAACACAGGTTGCTGTATGCCTGTTTTACCTTTCTTGAGCAAACTCTCCATCTTGTGAAGATTGCTCTCCAATGTAAATCTGTGCAACTGTGCTGCTTCACCCCCGCTTCTCACGTTGCCCAGGCGGACTGGGCAGGGCACTGGTTGCTTAGCTGCCATCACACTGATTTTAAAATGGATAAGATAAGATAAGACAAGATAAGATAAGATAGGAAGATATAAGACTTTATTGATCCCCAAGGGGGAAATTTAGTCATTACAGCAGCAGCAACATAACATCAAGACATAACTTTTAATAGACCATAACGGAAAAAAAACTTATAGGGCTAGCTGCATCACTTATCTGCGGGACAGGAATTTGCATTAAAAAAACTTTAACTGGGACCCTGACCTGGATAAAAGGTTTTGAAACTGGGTGAGTACGGAAGAGGAATGTCAGTTATTGAAGCATGTGCCGAGATTTTTTTGTGTTATTTTCCCAAAAATACACGTGTATGCAAAATCAATCAATGGCAATCCCTCGGGGTCGAGGATGATGATAAACACGTGTATGCACAACTTTAGAAAACACTTTTTAATAAAACGAAAAATGTACACACGAACACTCACGACACTGTATGACACTGAAATCGTCTGTCCATTTTATCCGTTAAATATCAGGCAGGGGTAATAGCTTGGTATCACTGAAAGATTTTACTTATTCACATTTCTTATTTTTCCATGCAGCAGCGATATAAACCCTATTACAAATAATCTGACCTACAAAAACATATACCTCTGTTGTCTCTGTGGATTTTTTTTTTTTTTGCCAGTTTCTGATGCAGGATACCATGAATACGACAGACGATGTGATGTCGGCCTATTTCAATTAAGTGTGACTAACCACCGTTTTTGCCTTTGCAGCGCAGAAAATAAGTTCAGTGTAATATACATGATACACAAATGCTTTGGCGTGTGTCAGATTTATTTTTAAATAATCCCGTTAGCAGAATAAAGAGGCAATTTTATAAAAATGTACATCTAATTACCTAGCTAGTCTCTCTGAAGGGCCAGTCTTCTGTAGTTGTTTACAATATGATGCCCTGCGAGGAAAAAAAATTAACGTCTGAGAATTTAAAACAAAGTATGTCATTGTATTAGTAACCACTGTCTAATTTATTCAACTGTAAAATATTCTTCCGATAATTAATTATTGCTTATTTCAATGTCATTAAAATTCTGATAAATGAATATTTAATGTTGTCACGGATAATACGAAACAAAAAATTTAAAGCGATGAAAAAAAAATCGTTAAAATATTAACTAGACTTACACACTGAAGTCTGACGATGTTCAGTTAGGAGTAACGGTTATATCTGCCACACGAGGGAAGTAGAGTGCCGCCAGTCGCGAGAGAGGTAGCGTGCCGCCAGTCATGTGACAAGTAGAGTGGCGCCAGTCACGTGCGCATTCACTTCCTGCTATGCAAAAGTGGAGGGTTTCTTAAAAATGGCTGAATCGGAGCGAGTTTATGGATGTGTTTACGAGTCGGTTCAAAGTGAATACGTAGCTTTAAACAACTGAAATTCTTTCTGTGTATTAAGCAAAGTAAATGGTTAGCACGGAGGGTTTCTGAAATTTGTTACTTAATTTTAAAGCCTTTCTTCCACTGTGATGAAATTACTCTACGCACGTTTTTTTTTTTTTTACCGTCAGGTTGATGAACGAAACGTTTTGTGTTATACATATTTGTTAGCAACTATTTGTAAATAGCCGAAATATTTAAATTGTCAGTTCGCGTTGGTGTTGACGTCACAAAGGATGCACAGGACTGTGTCAAGTTTTTCCTTCGCCCCAGCTGTCAAAGTGAAGCTGATCAATGCTGGTTTTCATTCTGCTTCAGATCTTTATGACCTCCGACCACTGCAACTCAGCAAAGGTACTTTAGCTGTCAAAGACAGCATCTTGAAACTTCAAGCTCGACACTCGGAATGTATATTACATTTATAGTATGTATGAAAAAGTGTTGCCTGCTTATGATGTAGTGTTTTTTTTTTCTTTTTTTGGAACGTACCAGCCTACTTACTGTATATTTTTTAAGCAAATAAAAAAGTATTTTGACTATGTTGCACTTACAATCTGTAGATTGAAAGGGGTGAGGGATGCATAAAATCACTTGAAACACGTTGACATGTATAAAGTGTTGCTTTGCGATGTGGTACAGAAGCGGATATCTCCCAAGAGGAGGCAGTGCACGTGCTGCAGGCCGTGCGCAATGACACTAGTCAAGGCTCGAAGGCTGGAAGCAAGCTGACGGCTCTGGAGTTGCTGGAAAGAGAGCAGACACTGGGTGCCATCGTCACATTCTGTTCCGCACTGGATTCTGCCCTCGGAGGAGGTTTTCCTGTGGGAAAGACCAGTGAGATCTGCGGAGCCCCCGGTGTAGGCAAAACCCAGCTGTGGTATGACTGACTTGAACATCTGAACTCTTATATGGTCATTGCACTTAACTGCCCTTGTCTGTAAATGTTGTTGTATACTACATCAATGTAATAATGAATCCAAGTTTGTCTTTTATGATGTGTCCTGGGTGATTTACAGAGCTTGGTACATTGGATTAGTATTTTTTTTAATCTGTGGTGTAAATGGAGGATAGCAAGTGGTCTAGTTAACTAGCTGTACTGTACTGTTGTTATTGATATTAATCCTACCAACATTGTTTAAAGAAAGTTTTGTTTTAAGAGGCCAACCCATGACCTTATACCTTTCAATAAAAGGTAATTAACATTTACATTTTACATTTTATTAATTTACCAGTCGCATTTGTCCGAAGCGACTTACAATGAATAATAGTACACTTGTCACAAACGAGGTCAAACAGTATCAGAGAATCTAACAGTAAGTGCTGTCCTATCATCATAAAGTGCACGAGATGAAGTCGAGCTGTTCTCACATAAGTCATACAAGCAAAGGGAAATGTAGTCATATATAAACTAGAAAAACATGTACACCCAAACAGCCTTGCAACAATGGAGTAAAAGGAAGCATAGATAAAGGTGAGGTTTCAAGTTCTGAGTTGCTTCCTGAAGAGATGTGTCTAGAGTTGCTTTCGGAATGTAGACAGTGACAATGAAGTGCTCAAAGCAAGAGGAAGCTAATTCCACCATTTAGATTTAAATATACTCCCTGGCTAGCAATATTTCATTGTTTACCCCCCCATTGGACAGCATCCAGCTGGCTGTGGACGTCCAGATCCCAGCGTGTTTTGGAGGTCTCGGAGGCCAGGCAGTGTATATAGACACAGAGGGGAGCTTTATGGTCCAGCGGGTGGTGGACGTGGCCCAGGCTGCCGTGGAGCACTGCCGGCTGGTGACTGAGGACTCAGGTAAGACTGGGGGAGTAGGGGAAGGGAGAGGCTGTCATAGCTAGGTGAGTTATATATTTCTGGTACATAGCATTGAAAATGATTATATTGTACTCTATATTTTGAATACTTTCAATGTTGAATATCATATTTAGGTTTAACTGGGATACATATCTATTAACAACATTAACAGATGGGGTCGCCACTTATTAAGGTTGTGTGTTGTACATTGTCTCCAAAAACAATTTCTAGTTAACTGACATAAGAATATTGTTTATAAGGATGCAGGTTAAGAATAACACGACAAATTGCACCAGTTAGCAGAATGGAAATATTCTTTGTACAATAATGTTTACACATGTATTTTATAAAACGAACGTATAACATCTGTTTTAGGCTTAGTTAGGTTTGATTAATTTACTGTTAAATTGCTTTATAATGAATGCTGTTGTATGCAATAAGTGTTTTAGACAAACTGTTGATAAAAATTTCCTTTGACTTCACCATTTCCAGTTCATATGCAATGTACATTGTTACATATATTGTTAAATGACAGGGTAGTTCCTTTACTCCAATCTTCGGTCAACACAGTAAATAGACGTTGACAGATGGGTCAGGCTGCACACCAGTCATCATAAAGCTCAGCATCAATGATTAGTGTAAAGAAATTAGTGTAAACCTGTTTACAGTTATTAGTGTAAACCTGTGACAAGCTGTGTAAAGCAGGGTAGCGAAGCCACAGACAGTGCGGTTTGTATCACTGTATGAATGTGTAACTGGAGAGATTCCAGTGGAATTATCTCTTGCACAAATTTGCTATTGATAGATGCTCTGATGTCAGCAAGTTATGATCATTACATGCCCTGGTGTACAACTTATGTGACTATTTAATGTAAGTACAAGCAGTCCCCAGGATATGAATGAGATCTGTTCTTAAATCTGTCTTCAAGTCAGATTTGTAGGTAAATCAGAACATGTGCATATTGTTTGTCTTGGTATATAGAACATATTTTACTAGTTTATGTATATTAAATGTTTTCAAATACACTAAATAACTTTAAACATAATACTCAATAATACAATAATAAAAGTAACTATACAGTAATGTACTGGAGAGAGAGAATATGTGTATCTGTTTAGATATAAAATACTGTCAAAATATTAAAGAAACGGTTTTTAAAACAGTTTAGATTGAAACAAAAAAAGACCAGGATTAAAGGTTAATGCTTGCTCTTGATCCAACGATGTCTTGCATACAAGAAGGGGCATTTGTGGGGTAACATGATAACCTTAATAACTGGTGATGTCTACCGACACACTGCTGAAGCCACACAACGTGTTCAAGAGCGACACAAAGTAGCGCACGCATTCGTTATTGTGTTCAGCTCAGATTCTTTATATAATAGGATTAATGTCACTCTTTGTAAATTCAAGTTGTTCATAAATCAGGCATTCTTATCTCGGGGATTGCCTATAATTGTTAAAAAAAAAAAAAAAAAAAAAACCATTGTAGACATTTAGCTTTCAGTAATTTATGTTCAACATTGAAATAATTCACTGTCTTTTGCCATAGTGGTTGATCAAATGATTTAATTTTTATCTGATTTTAGCAGAGGGCTAAGCTTGGACGCTGGGTAACCTAGAAGTTGTTCATTAGTTTTGGTTAATTTTAACCATGTGCTTAGTTTTCTAGTCTGAATTCAATCTGAGTAATTTGAAGGGCAATCAGTTTATTACATAAATATGCAATATTAAAAGTGTTTTCTTGAGAATACAGATGATGTAGGCGTTGGAGAAGACTAGTTTTTCTACAATCGGTTTCCAAAAAGTTTATTGAAGAGCATTTTAGAAATGCGGAACTGAGTGTACGGGGGTGTGAGGGTATAAAGATACAGATTTACAGCATACAGGATTTATATGGGGATAGCAGAGAAATAAAGAAAGTCCCACTCCATTTTTTTACAACTGTAAAGTTTGGACTTTTACACTAGTGGATATGTATAAGGCATGTTATCTACAGTTCACACACTAATGTACCTTTTGAACTTCAGTGTGATTTCTGATGTTCTCTTCAGAGCAGCAAGAGACTTTGAAAGAATTCACTGTGGAAACCATCCTCTCCAAACTTTTCCTTGTCCGTTGTCATGACTACGTGGAGCTGTTGGCCGAGACCTACCTTCTGCCCGATTTCTTATCCCAACACCCTGAGGTATGAATTCCTGTCTCAGGAGACCAAAATGCATGCATGGAACAAAAACATAGTGCTTTTCTTAACAATAACTTCAGTAGTTAGGGCTGGTAATTCTCCATAACATTTTTCTGTTCACATCAGAAAATAACTACAACAGAGTAGACAATGTAATATTTCTAAGCAGCTATTTCCCAACAAGATTTTGGTAGCATATTTTTTTGTCTCTCTGCTGATTGGCTGCTATCACATTCCACTCTGTTTTGATAGGTGCGTTTGGTGGTGATTGACAGCATTGCCTTTCCATTCCGACATGACTTTGAGGACCTCTCTCAAAGAACTCGATTATTAAATGGACTTGCTCAGCAGCTTATTCAGATGGCTGTGCACCACAACGTTGCGGTTTGTTTCAAGTCTCTTCTCAGTCTCTTGCCTTTCCAGACCACTTGCCCTTGGCTGAGTGTTTTTTTTTAAGTGCCACACATTTCAGATTTCAACACTGCACCTTTTGTTGGCTTCACTGCAGTAGCCAGGGAAAAGAGATTAGATTTTTAACTCTCAGGCGTATTGAAATTTCTGTATGGCGAGCCTTCAGTTCCAGAGTAATATAGCATAGTGTTCAATCAGCAAGATATTTATAAAGGAGTCGCAGCAAATTAGCTTTCAGTTGAGGTTATTTGTTCACTGGGGTTATTTAGTGTTGCAACAAAAGTGGAAGGTGTTCAGCAGCACATAAGGGTGAATTGAAGCACAGATTTAATAGCTACATTTTCATTCAGCTTCTAACTCTCTGCCAGCAGAGGTTATCCGATTTCACGGTGCCATCAGCCATACCGCTGACCAAGACATGTAATAATGAAATAACTGATTTCACTGTTGACTAAGGGTATTATTTTTAAAATGTAGTGGACAGTTTAGTGTATGTTGAGTGAAAACAGGGTAGGGCCCACAGGACCCAAAACAAGATGTCTACCCCAAATGAAGCGGGACAGCAGGACGCAAAGGGTGCTATTGTTTCAGTAGCGCTCAAGAATTCTGTTTCCGATGTACTTGTGAAATTATATGTCTGAATGCATCGGAATTGATGGCACGTCAAAAGCACTGGGATAAATAGCAGAACTGCCACAATACCTTCCACTTATCCTTTGTATACTGCCGTACTTAAAAGCCGGAACATTTGTTATGTTCAGGGCTAAACCAGCGCAGTTTACTTGCATGACGTCTGTTGGCCGTTGTGTGCCGGTTTCTTTCTAAAACCAGAAATAAATGTTGTCGCCTGCTAAGTAACCATATTACGTCCAAGATGCTAATTTTTCTCCTAGAGGAACATGTGCTCATCCCCCATTTAGAAAACTTTAACACTTAATGGATCCCATGGAATTGTGTTTTCAGGATTTCCTCAAG
>JABJVR010000033.1:2633070-2679373 GCA_025773905.1 Chitala chitala | reverse complement strand
ATATCCCTTACTTCGACTTTTTCCTCTCTCATACCCCTCTCCACCTCCGCCCCGCCCCCCCCCCTCCCCCCCTCCCCCCCCGCCCCCCCCCCGGGCCCCGCCCCCGCGCCCCCCCCCCCCCCCCATTCAAACAGCTGAAGATTTCCTGAAATGACAGCTGAGTGGCAGTGCGCTTAAGCGTCTTTTTGCTGTTTGTGTTTTAAGGAGTTTAGCATAATGTGTGAAAGTGCACCTGTAGTGGGTGCTGACCAGCCACACAGGAGGCCCAGGGCAGGTTTCATAATAACCCTGTTATTATTGATTAACCTTTGTAAATACATTGACAAAACCCAGGATTGTTCTTATAGTGGGGAAAAAAAGTTATTGTGCCAAAAGGATTATTCCACTATGTGACACACTTACCAACTGGCCTGTGCTGATTTTATTTTCTTTGTTATTAGCAACTTAGCTCTTAAATCTTCATAAGTTGTAGATAGACCTCAGATTCCTGTTGTGCTCTTTGTTTTTAATGTCCGCATTTTAGAAGTTGACTTTTGGAAAGTAAGCACACCCCTCTTGTCTCTCCCAAGGTTGTGCTCACCAATCAGATGACGACAAAGGTTGGAAATGGCCAATCCAAGCTTGTGCCAGCCTTAGGTGAGAGGTCATAACATTGCTCAGTATGAATGATTAACATTACATTCACTGATATTGTTCTGTAGGTACTGGAATATCTGTCTGTGCTTAAATGTATGTGATCAGGAAATGCTGTATTCTTCTTAATGCAGTGCACTGTGTGTGTTTATATATATAATATACCTTGTGTGTGTATGTGTGTATATATATATATATATATATATATATATATACACACGTGCGTGTGTGTATATATGTATGTATGTGTATATATATATATATGTATGTATGTATATATATATGTATGTATGTATGTATAAAATCACACACCGATTAGCCATAGCATTATGACAGGTTAAGTGAATAACATTGTTTATCTTGTCACAATGGAACCTGAAAGTGGGTGGGATATATTTGGTTGCAAGTGAACATTTTTGCCCTGAAGTTGATGTATTGGAAGCAGAAAAAATGGGCATGGGTAAGGATTTGAGTGACTGACAAGGGCCAAATTGTGATTACTACACGACTGGGAGCAACTCCAAAACTGCAGCTCTTGTGGGATGTTTTTGGTCTGCAGTGGTCAGGACCTACCAAAAGTAGTCTAAGGAAAGAAAACCGGCGAACTGGCGGCATTGAACCTTTGCCAGGGTCATTGGCAGCCAAGGCTCATTTCTGCACATGGGGAGTGATGCCTGGCATGTGTAGTCCAATCTAGTAGAAGAGCTACCGAAGCTCAGATTGCTGAAAAAGTTATGCTAGGTCTGATACAAATGCACCAGAACACACAGTGCATCACAGTTTGTTGCGTATGAGGCTGTGTAGACATAGACCAGTCAGGGTGCCCATGCTAATGCCTGTCCATTGCCAATAGCACTCACAATGGGCACATGAGCATCAGAACTAGACCACGGAGTAATGGAAGAAGGTGACCTACTCTGGTGAATTTCATTTTCTTTTACATTATGCCCAGTGCGTGTACGTCACCTACCTGGGAATGATGGCACCAGGATGCACTGTGAGGAAAAAGGCAAGCCAGCAGAGGCAGTATGATGCTTTGGGCAATGTTTTGCTGGGAAAACTTCGGTCGTTCCATTCATGTGGATGTTATTCTGACACGTATCGCCTACCTAAACTTTATTGATGACCATGTACACCCCTTCATGGAAACAGTATTCCTTGATGGAATTGACCTCTTTCAACAGGGTAATGTGGCCTGTCACACTGCAAAACTGGTTCAAAAATGGCTTGAAGAACACAATGAGTTAAAGGTATTGACTTGGCCACCAAATTCTCCAGATCTCAGTTCGATCGAGCATCTGTGGGATCCATGGAGGCCCCACTTTGTAACTTACCATACTTAAAGGATCTGCTGCTGGCGTGCCAGATACCACAGGATACCTTCAGAAGTCTGGTAGCAAAAGGGGAACCTACTCAATATTAGGCAGGTGGTCATAATGTTATGGCTGATCTCTCTGTGCGTGCGTGCGTGCATGTGTATGTGTGTGTTAAAAATATAAAATATGGATCGCTTAAGTTTTATTAAAGTTATTACATTACTCATTAGTTATTACTTACTAGTTTTAAGGAGGTAACTTTCACATTTCAGACCCTTTAAAAAGGCTTTTGTTTTCATCCTAGGAACTGTTAAATCACAACAGAGCAATGTATTTCATTTTTTGCAGCTCCCAGTGGTTAAAAAAAAAAAAATCTTAAAATGTCCACAGACCAAGCCAGATTTGTACCAGTGCTAATTACGATACAATATTAATTTCTTGAATCTGTCAATATACTATTGTGCCAAGAACATTGTGCTTGTTTTAGAAAAGTTTAATGGTTAAACAATGTGCAGTAAAAGCCATATGAATTTAGAAGAGTTATGTAGCACTGCTTTATGTAATGTGTGGACAGTGGGAGATTGGACCAGATGCCTTCTGAATACCGTCTTTACAGGTGAAAGCTGGGGCCATGCTGCAACACAAAGACTTATATTGCACTGGGAAGGAGAGCAGAGGTAAACCTGGCATTTCACCTTTCAAGTCACAAGTTATTAAGTTTGTAATTACTAGTTTACCTATGATTTTACATCCTGTCCAGATCTAAAGAAATAAGGTTAATATACACCTGTGTGTGGTAGAGGTGTGTAGGTGACATTACTGCTTGTGTGTGTTTTTTTGCTATACATGTAACAGTAATACTGCTCCGGTATAAATCCCTCACAGTGGAATAGCAAGCAAACCATTCCATTACCCAGACCCCCTTGAAAAGTGCTCAGCTGAAAAGGCAGGGAACCAGAGGGCTAAAGTGTGTGCTTTAGGCAAATGTGGGCCTCTGAGCGGCTCGGCTGTGGTGCATCAGCAGTCTAAAAAGAAAGGGGAAGAGGAGAAGCTCGCTCACTACCAGGAGACGGCACCTGGGAGGAGACTTTGTCGGCCTCCGTGTGTTTATTCTGCAGCGTGCTGCCTAAAAATTGTGTTGTGAGTTGCAGTGAGAGTGAGTCACCGTGCAGGGAGGTTGGCCTTCCTTTAGCTGGGCGCTTTTTTTTTTTTTTTTAAATAACTTCTTTCCGAGCAGTCAGTGGCAGGCAAAGATGAAAGGAACAAGCTGGGGAAAAAAAAATTCTGTCCTGCTCAAGGTCACCCAGCCAGCAGTTTGCATGTGTCAATGAACAGTTTACATTCGGCACTCTCTGAAACGTTAGTCTTTGACAAGCATTAAAGAGCCGCGATGCTGGGCACTGAAAGTGTGTGAATTGCAGTCAGGATATGCTTCGGTCCCGTTGCCATGACTGCTTTGATGGCACCAGCGAATTCCTCTGTGTGCACGTCTCTCCTGTTTCCCCAGGCTAGCGTCGCTGTACAAGTCGCCTAGCCTCAGCGAAGCCACGGTGCCTTACCACATTACGGTGAGTGTTCACTGACAGCTGCTGCTTCTGCCAGTCCAACTGCACGAGCTGCAACCAGCTAGCGACTGTGTGGTATGCACATGTCAGCACGCCGACATCTGTCTGTGATGTTGCGTCGACAGCGTTTATTTGTGGCGTGTTCAGAAATGTTGCTAACATGGGTTTTCAAAAACAGTTTAATTACTATTCACATAAAGTGGGTCACCACTTGTTTGTTTGTCATTCATGACTGGTATTACTGTGTTTGTAATTTGGATTTTTTTTTTTTAAGATGCCCCATTGTGTAATGCAACATTGGAATTATGGGAAATAACTGCCACACAGTGCTTATGCAACCTTCTCTTTTGTACATTGTGTTGAAAGCAGCTTTCAGTTTGCTCTTCCCTTTGGCAATTTTTTCATGACATGGTACTTCTTGTCACTTGTGTAAATGGGAGGGGTTGAGAGGAATGCAACATATGTGTGATTGGATGAGAATTTTGTATACGAAGCAATGGGAGCTTACAGGAGGCAAAGGATTGGAGAGTCCGTGTTTTCAGGAAAACACTGAAATGCCGAGCAGAGACAAGCTCACACACTGACTTACCTTGTTTGCTCTCACTGCTAAAGAGGATTTGGCAGGCAAAGCGACCAGCGGTAAAGCTGAACTGTCGAGACATGTCCTTTCTGCCAAGCCTTTACTGCCTTTGATACTATTGTTTCAACAGGCTGCCAGTTCCTTGCAATGCTTGAGAACTTCGATTTTATTTCCAGTAGCCTCGATAAAGCTGTTTTGACCTGCATCTTTGACCTCTGAAACTAAAAACTAGATAAACTAAGGTGACTTTGAACTGAAGAACAGTTACATTAGGCTTACATGGCCTAATGTAATCTCAGGGCTGCCGTCTGACTGATGCACGAGAATTTAAATCGTGTGAACTGCCAAAGGAAGCAACTTCGCCCTTTTCCAGTTCAGACGCGAGGTGCGTGAGACGTGTTTTCTGTGAGCCTGCATGCTGTGGAACATGGTAGTGCGCTAACCGAGGGCCTTCTTCTTCACAGAGTGAAGGCTTCAGGGACATGCTTGCTTCTGTCCAGCTAAACATTGACTCATCTGCAAATCCCTCTGGAAATGCATGCAAGCGCCCCCGTGTTGAATCAGAGAGCGACCAGACCTGAAGAAATAATGGTGACATGCAGTGGCATTAAATATATGCTTACCTCTAAAACAACTCTCTCCTGATATATTCCTGAGGGGTTTTCTTCACTTTTTTGCAAACAATCTTGATCCTCAAACAACAGAAAGCAGAATTAATGTGTGGACTGTAATAGGACATTGCTGCAGTTCTGGGTCAGTTTAAACAATCTATTACTTAGGTTTCTCTCTCTGCAGTCTAATCGCTGAACCAATAAATAATGTACATGCTTTTTGTGAAGTCAGTTTCAGATCAACAAACATATGGAACAAGTTCAGTGTTAGTTGGCTGCCGTCCTTACATGAGATTGAAAAGAGTTTGGCTGGGATACCATTGAAGGTATGCTTTGCAGTGGAAGGACGCAGTGGCAACAGTGGTAAGGGTTCACTTTGTCAAATAACTAATGACCTCACAGGCGGACATTCTGGCAGATAACACTGTACTGGACTTTGATGTACTTTCAACAATCCAAACAGGTTTTTTAGGTAGATGGTAAGAGCATCTATTGAAGTGTGGAGCCTATCAATGAATGATCCTTGGACACGACTTATAGTAAGACAGAATGAGCAGGCATGTACTGTCTCACTAACTTGCTTAAGAAGAACATGACAAAGTATATAATTTGCAAAGAATATCAAAATCATTTTCTGGAGATATTATTCACGCCGGCTCATCCGGTGTCAGACCTGGTCCCCAGGTGCGTTAGTCCTTGAAAGGGCCATCCCTGGGGACTGTTTAGATTCAAGTCAAACTCTGCCGCCTCAATGATATTTCATAGTCCACGTCACAGTCTCCTGTGCAAGTGTTTGTTGATGCATCTTTTTAATTAAATTCCATACTTAAGCGCTGGCTTCAGCACCAGTGGTGGACAGGCAGGTGAAATATGAGCACTTGGCCTAATATTTCCTGCCACAGCGGAGGAGAACAGGCAGCAAGGTTTGAGGAATGGGGACACATCCTGCCATCAATACCCTTCATCTCTGAAGACTAGGGTGTGTGTTCAGCAGTGGCTAAAGGAACATCTGCCAATTTTTTTTTTGAATAAACATTCTAAGCCCAAAAGTAAATACTCATGTTGGAGACTATATTAAGCTTGTATATTTGAGCCATAAAGTTGTAGCCATTTGGAAAAACTTCACCTGAAACTGAAATGACTGGAACTAAGAATTATCAAGTGTGAAAGTGCATCTGCAAGACTTTGCAATTACTGTGCATCACCAAACGTCTAGATTGCATTATTTCAATGGTATTGAGTTGATTATGACAGGATTTGTAGCTAATTTCAAACGATTGTATATTTTGAGGCGGAAGGGAAGTTGTACAGCGTTAATACTGTACTCGGTATATATGTTAACAGAGATACTCACAAAAAAAAAAAAGAATACAGCCTTTCGTCCTGTGCTGTGACAAAAAAAAACTAAAAACGGCTAAAATTTAAGGAGTTATCCTTAAGAGGAATAAAACTTGAAACTGAAACCAATCTTGGCATGTGCAGCTCACGTTAATCATGAAAGTACCAGATTAATTTACGGTTTGTCATTCTTTGTTCTATTGTCAAATTTCATGTTTATATACGGGTACAACAGGAATTACTAGCGACAGCTAGATTGTTTTATTCGACTGCAAAGAAGCACAGTACCCCTGGCCTTTGGATTATCAGTTGTCCGGAGACAACACGTTATCGCTCCTTCACCCGCATCCTTCCGTAAAAAGGAAATTTTTTTAGCGAAACTATTTTTACTCCTATTCAACATTTGCGTACTTCGCTTCTTAGAAGTTGAGACACTAACAATGAACTATGCAAAGAATGTAAGTCATACAGACCAAATGTCAGCTTTTAGAAAGGAGCATTCAGTCAGTATCTGTACTGAAAATTTGTCCCTCAAGAACGTGAACATTTTTTTTGGTTTTATCCTATTAGTAGATGTAAAGTAAACGATCGCAATTTTCACGATGCAGCTCATACAGATATTAACAGGAAATATACAATAAAGCAGTAATCGCTGGTCATGAGTTTAAATTTTATTGTGTAATGCAGTACAACAGATTTTTTTTTCCTGCGCTTCCATATTATTCTTGTAAGGGTCAGACAAAGTCGGAGTCAACAAAAATAATATTACTTCAAATTCTGTCCAGCACTTTGTTTATTGAATGGGTGAGCGAAATTGGTCCTGCCCCAGCAGAAAGAAGCGGTTAAACAAATGATAGCGGACTCTACTACAGCTGGTATTTTTGCGTTTTGTCCCATATACACATTTAATCTGCGCGATATCGCCATTTCACGACGGTGACATGCCATTAACCATTACTATAATGAAAATCAAATGTGCACCATTAGTATTTTCTATTAATCAGGATTTTTTCCTAAATCCAGAAAGGATATGCCATTTCTTCTTGTAAAACACCACTGCGAAAAATAAAAAAAATGCTTGTATGCTTACACGCATTATTTCTACCATTGCACGGACTCTTTATACTGTAGTGCTCTGCAAGCCGTAAATACCCGTAAAGACTGCATATTAGCACCCGTACACCCGTAATATTAACGCTCCAGCATCACCTTTTCTTGTCCTTTCGCCCGTCGATGGGAAAGCGAGCGCGCACTCATGACAAGTGTTGGCACACACCTGCCGGGCGCGCGCGTTCCTGACCCTGACGAAGTTCTGAACGCTCCGCGGTTTGTCGCCAGCATCTAAATCAGCGCTCCGCCCTCCCTTTCTGTCGTCACGGTCTTTCGTCACCCGCCTCCTCCTGTAATTGTGCGAGCTGTTGGTCACGCGCGCGCGCGCCCCCCTCACGCAACCGGGGAGCTATCCAGCAGGCGCTCCGAAGTAGTCTCCTTCCCCCGGCCAGTGCTGTCTCCTGTTTCTCCAGGAATGAGAAGCGATGGCCGGCTCCGCCAACGAGGAGAAAACCTTCCGAAGGTTCTTGGAGCTCTTCGTCAGAGAGATGAAGGGACCGCTCCAGGAAGACGAACCCCTGCCAATGCGCCCGCTGTCGGACTTCGTCTCAGAGGACGAAGTAGAAGGGGAATGTCTCGACCTGTGTCTCCAGCATCTGTGCAAATAGTTAAGTACCAATGTAATGCATTGCAAATATTTGTGTTACTCCGAGTTCTTCTTAAATGGGACATTTGGAAGTATTCCGAAGCCGTTAATAAACAGGGAAAAGTACTGAGCTAAGGCAACTTGCCGGCAAAATACAAGGAATATTTGAGTTTCAAATTAAATTACCTTCCGGTTGCAAATAATATCATTATAATTAAGTTTTATGCGAACTGACTTTCCTAGTTTAAGTAGTCTATACAGCCGTTATTTTGTGTCAGAGTTTCATCGCTGTGTTAAAATATAATGATGAAATGTTTAAATTTGGTTTTGGGCTTTTGGGCTGCTGTCAGTTTTGGTGCTGTCAGTCAAGAGCAGTAGCACTTTAGTTTATCACTGTTGCCTTCTGCTGTTTTGTCTTTCTTTGCGAAGGTTACAGTGAAACGCAAGTGTTGCCGAAAGGGTTTTAAATACATGTTTATCATGTATGAATAATGAAGACATGTATATACAGTATGCACATAATTATAAGTGCAGTAACAATAATCTAAATCTTTGTAGTCTTATCTTTTTTACTTATTATTATTATTATTATTATTATTATTATTATTATTGCACGTATCATGGTCTTGCAAGGATGAAAGAAGACGCTCACCTTTCCGTAATCTTTACAATTCTCATGAATCCAGAGAAGGTGAAACGTAGAATGAATGAAAGACAGGAGACTTGAATGGAAATCGTAGAATAAGTTTTATTGTCACTTGCTACTTGCTGTAACATATTTCTTGGCACCTTTTTTTCCACTATAGGCTTTGAGTTTAATGTTGCGAAAGCATGAGCAGTTTTTTTTTTGCGCGAGTGTCGCGCGCAGACACTCTACTTTGTATCGGAAGATCAAAGCGCTGGCAGATTACAGCGCATTATGAAATATGCACGTTGTATTATTACTAATTGTTTCAATGCGCGTCGGTTTTCGCATGCATTGTCGCTCAGTTTTATCGGTGTGGACACAGATGAGGCTACAGTGATAATTTCCCCTCGCAGGAGTGTAACGGTGCATTACACGTCAGCCAGCACCGTCCGCTTGTGTGGGATGGTTCTGCTTTGTAGGAATCACGTCATTCGCGTTTCTACAAATAGCCCAAGTGTAGCGCTCAGAGTGAGACTCTGGGGCTGCATGGGGAAAAGCGACAAACCGAAAAGATTGCATGCAGCGGTTTGGATTCTCTTGTAGCTTCTTGCCGTTTAGATGGTTTTATCATTTTGAGTCTGCTTTAGCCTCTTACAAAGAAGGTTCGAAAATGTGAGTCTTTAGCTCGGTTATTGCTTGATTACCATTAGTGGGAAAAGCAAAAGCACGGCATTGACATAAATAAATGACATGATATCATTAATATTAAAAATAATAATATCAAGACGAAGAGCGTGGGACGAAAAGAGGTTTGTTGTTGATTCGTGTACTCTTGTTGGGGTACTTCATGTTCACTCTGCGTGACAGGGAAATCTTCACACTGCAGCTGTATGAAAAAAATCACAGAAAGACCCTTAGCCGTTTGGCTTTGCCGTGCCACGCCGTAACAACAGATGTCAACGTAATGTCTGAAAAAATATAAGACTGGGAAATTCGTAGGGCAGCCCTCTACTGTGTTCCCGATTAGGTAATACTGTAATAATTACGTGAATAAAGGCTGCAAAACCATCATACCGTTAACTGTGCCTGCTGACTGCCTTTTGTAAATATTGTTATAAGCTCACTCAACATAGCTAACTGTTATGTGTTTTGTAACATAATGCGGTCTAGGCTTACATTCATTGGATTTCATCATTGGATCAATCTGACACATTTTGAGAAGTGGTGAACATAAACCATGTTTTTGGTTACTCTGAAACCCATGTAGGGGTAGAACATGGCATGTGTCCTTTTTGACCAAAAGTCATGATGACGTTACAGTTGAACACACCTCCAACCTTTTTGCTTAGTGAAGACAGTTCTAAATGTACACACATTTCAAGAATAATAGAATGTATACATAACTGCTGCTGTTAAAGTCCTTTTCATATTTTGCTTAGCAATAGTAACTAAAGAACATCTTTATTGCTAAACATGTTCTAGTGGTCCACCATCCATCCTGTGTGCTTTTACAGCTTCTGTGGTGATTCAGCTGAATGTGTGATTATTGTGTCTCGGATGATGATCTAATAATAGTTTAGAAGAACAGGGAGAGATCCCCTTTGTTCTCTCCTTGTCTGTGTGCGGGTGCATGTGGGTGTTGGGAGGGGTTGAAATATGTGTGTGTGGGGGGGTGTGCAGCTGTGAGACGGAGATGGGTTGCCGTGGCAATGGCGTCACAAGCATTACTCCGTCTGAACACGCTCTTAGACCTGCTGGTCTGAGCATGCCCCACAATTACATATTTTGACCCAAGGAGAGATTTTGACATATACAAGGTGGTGCTGTATATTTTACATGAGTGCCTTCTACATTATTTCTACAACACCTGACCTCAGTTAATGCCTCTGCTCTAGTTTCACAATGGTTATAAGAACGCAAAGTGTGTATTTGTTGAGTTTTGCCACACCGTGCCATTTTTCAGCTCATTGTCACTTGTGAAGGGCAAAGTATTTAGAGCTTTGGTCTGTGAATAATGTATGACAGATAGTATACTTTCCACTGTATCCATTGTATGAGCAATTTGAAATAAATACTGCTTACTAAGACCAGCTGTTGATGTTAGTAAAGGGTGAAAAAAAGTTTTGCAATTGGAGGTAACTTAAATCTTAGTTAATGGCACAGTCGTTGATAGGAACTGAATTATCAAGAATTCGTTTGGTAATCTAAAGAGGAGGACTTATATTTTAAATGATAATCAACTGTTCTTTACCCAACTACTACGGAAAATATCTGTCTGCATAAATAAAAAAGGGTAATTTTCTTGAATAAATGTTGGGCAAGATGCGATTTTTACACTTGGCACCATCAAAGAAAATAATAAAGATTGTCTTCATCATTATGAAACATAATTCAACCAGCTATAGTTTTCTTCAGTGTGTAGATGTGTCAGACTTCTGGGTTGCCATGGGTTTAACTTTCATCAGTTTAAAACTGATACTGTATTTATTCAGCTACTTTTTACATTTTAAATTCAGAAAGCTATGGTTGTGTGTCACAGAACAGTTTGTTTTTTCATGCACATGTCAATTATGATAATGTTTGCTATAGGACTTCGGTAATGAATGGAAGGACCGACTTGATATATTTATGGAGGTCCATCATGAAGCTTCAGAGCACGCTGTTGGTGTGGAATAACGTCAGTCAGTTTAACTCTTTTTGGGGTCAGTGATGGCACTTTCCATGGATTTATTATTGTGAGAGTGAAATTTAACCCTCATTGAGTCTTGATATCCTAAGCCTCATACTGTTCAGTGTAATAGGCTTAGAGACCAGTAATGTGTGGGCTGTCAAGAGACACTAATGAACATATTGATTAGGAATAGATGACAATAACTGAAATGCAAGCCAACACGTTGCTTTAATGTTTTATTATTATTATATTTTAATTGCTTGCAGGTTTCCATATAACACAATAACATTATTTGAATACTGACACTTTAGCATAGTTATGATTTTTAGAATCTGAATTAGTTTCATGATAGTCTAGACATCAACAAGATTATAGAAATTTTACTTGTTAAGCATTTGAATGAAGCATGACAGAATTCAAACAGAACCCGTCCATTAGAGTGGACGCTATTCTCGGCGTTAAAAAAATAAGCGGGAGGACTATTTAGCAGTAAAAGCACGAATCCCGATTAAGGATTATGAAGTTCGGCTGAAGAGCTTTGAAGTAAAGTGAAGCAGTCCTTAAAACGAACCCATTATGCATGACAGGAGACCCACGGATGAGATCCTGGTGACATCCTGAACTGTACGCTCCGATGCGGTGACTCGTACATTAGAATTACTGCCGCGCTGTAGTCCATTAATCGGCAGGTACAAACAGTGTCACGTTTGTCCTCTGTGGTAAAAACTGACAGACACGAGCAACCACAACTCTGCTTACAGTCTTAGATTAAAATTTAAGAAGGATGGTTGGTAAAGCCCCAGGGTGTCGTTTATGTGCCGTTAAAGAATTTTAACACTGCAAAATTTACGAGCCGCGCCACAACCATAGTTACAAGGTGGGAGCTGTTTCCCCTTAACACCACTGAGAGTCACGATAGATGGAGAGAGGAGGAGGGGGGCTGCACCGATCCATGGTATTAACACCTCTGACACGCTCTCCTGTCTGAGACTTCAGTTGTAGCAGGTACTGACTGCGTCACTAGTTCCTGCGATGTGGTGTTATAGTAAAATGACAAATCCGGGTTGCACACCTTTGCCTGTCAGTTGAAATCAAAGTTTCGTGTGTGGAATCAGTTTCCTGTGTTAAGTATAAATATACAGGTGCAAAGCCCAGAGCCCAAATTTCTACTTTGGAATGTGTAGCAGTGCTTGTTTTACTGTAGCACAAGTAGCGCAGCACTTGAATTTCTTCTTACACAGAAAGGGCCATCGAAATTATGATAATCAATCAGTTTTTCCATTGCCCAACTGCTTATCCTGTTCGACGTTAAAGGTGGCCTGGCGTCTATCCCAGACAGTGTAGGGTACAGGGCAGGGGTCACCCTGAACAGGGTGCAAACCCAGCACAGAGCACACAGTGGAAAAGGCAGTTTTGGGTTATCAAATGTGAAGTGTTCTTGTACCAGTAGGAATGTCAATTACTACAGGAAATTGTAATGAAATTGTTTTGCACATGAAATTGTTTAGGCTAAGATGAGTGGGTCCATCTAGAACTGTGAAAGGGCAAAAGTGAAAGGCCAAAGTGATACTGCAGTATGTGTCAGTAGAAATGGGCAGTACAGAGAGTTATAGTATTAATCCTGAAAAGATATGGGGGCAACAACAGCTGGAATGTGAAAATGTATAAAGATCAAGTGCACGTATATAATTCTCACGAAATTTTTGGCAATTGTTGGAAAATATTTATAATCATCAATCAAAGGGAATGGTCACACTGAAGGATAAGATGGAGGGCTGTAAAGGGGTGGAAATCTAGGACAATTCCAAAAGTCCGTGACTGACAGAGTCCTGCAAAAATTAAAATGTAACATAATGTGATAATCTTTCATGGGCTCCAAAATTTCTGGCAGAGCCCCTGTTGATAAGAGTTCTTACAGCTAAAGTACTACAGAATGCATAAACATGCACTACAGTTTGCCATGTTTTAAACGTCAAGCTGCTTCTCTTGTGGTAAATTACTGTGAAGTACAGAAGTAATCAGGCGTCAGAGGAAGGTCCTGCTTTTGGGACACAGAAGACACTTTTTCCTTTAGACATAATTTGATTTACTTGGATGTACAAGTCAAAGTGATTTGGTTTAACTGTAATCACCTCCAATGATGAGATTTTATGTTTTTGGTTGAAAGAATGCAATTCAGTTATGCAGATGAGCATCTAAGGTAAATTGTCATATTTCTCATATTTCTATGGACAAATTTTTTGCTAAGAGCTATTTGGTGGAGCATCGTGTCACAATTTGCCTTTATCAACATTGACAGCAGCTGCTCATAAGCTTAGCATTTCAACCCTCTCTGTTGTTTTCTGTTTTCGCATGGACCTAATCAGATTGGGATTTTGTGCACAGACACAGAACAGGCCTTCAGAGTCACCCAGAGATAGAGTGTAGCCACTAGCCAGGCTCATTTGCACCCAGACTATAAATCAAACACCAAAACAGAACAGGAGCTATGGCTCAGCAGTGACCTTTGCCTTCCTCAGGCAGCAGCAAAGGAACACCTGTGTGCCTTGCATCCTGCGCAGTGAAACAAGATCACGCCATATTGCTCGGTTATCCAGCCTAACCTCTGAGTAAACACATCTGACCTCTTGGCTTCTCAGTTTCAGTCATCGCAGCGCGTCAGTTAAAATGGCTACATTTAGTTCCAACACTAAACACAAACAAAATGGCCTTGCTTCTCCCCCTGCGTGCTTCCTGCTGACAGTACTTCAGTGAGGTTGCTTTCAGCTGGCACTCTGTGTCCTGCTGGAATTCCACTGTTTGAGCCCTAGCACGATTTGACAGATATGGTGAGAGCAACCAAAACATAATCTCTGCAGGCCACAAATCAATAGAATCAGAGCGTGAAACAATAAATTGAGTACAGTGTGCAACGGCCGGGCAATGCCCAGAGACGGGGTTCTCCCATGTAGTAGTGATTACAATGTGATCCTATCGTTAAACTTTTTAATAACCTTGAGCGCCGTGCTAAATTATGGGCACAGAAATAAATGTGTTTCTAGGCTTTAGTGAGAGGAAGTAAAATGGTGTCAAGAGTATTATACATAAAGACTTCCAAAGAGGATGCTTTTATATATAAAACTCAGTATTAGGGTAGCAAAGCTAAAAATACTGATTTCCTGTATCTAGTATGGCATATCACAGTTATTCAGATTGTATTAAAAAACCACATAAATAAATGTGAAGGTTGATACGTAGGCGTTTGTTTAACATAGTGAGCCTTGATGCATTGTGGTCTGTTTGTGACCGTGGCTGGGATGCTGGTCCTTTTCCTGTCTCTCCTCCCCGCCAGGCTTTCTGCTCCGCTGTGTGGGAAGGACTCTTGCAATGCTTGTCTCCCTTTGCCAAAAGGGAGAATTAACTATGCTTTTCTCCAACCGATCAATATAGTTTAATGCCCGCCTCAACCAAGCTCAACAAGGGTGTCAACAAGGGGGGAGAAAGAGGAGAAAGAGAGAGAGGGAGAGACGATGTATTTCAATACAATTCACAGGTCATTACTTCTAAATCAGAAAGGTCGTCCTTTGCTGCTGTATTTGTTACTGAGTACAATCTTTTTTGTTTTGTCCTGCTGAGACTGTTATTATTTAAGACAGACTTGTGTTGATTTAGCCTCCAAGGACTGAGGAGAAATGAGCTAATGTGAAGGTCTCACCACTTTGTTCTTCGATTAGTCATGACATAGCATCCCCTTTTCTGGAGGGAAGTGCGTTCTCCTCAAAACCTGACTGGTCGCCTTGGCGAAGAACTCCCCACATTTTGGTCGGAATTCACTTGGGGGTAATAATACCCTGGCCTAACTCAGCAACATGCCTGTTCACCTTGAAGGGCGACAAGGCGACCTGTTGTGTTTGTGTGGGCACGTACCCCTTATTTCTCCTCAAAGCTCCCACCCGTGATGTTTTTCTGGTTTTGCAAACTAAAAGGGCACCGATAAGAGTCTTTCAAGACTGCTTTTCTTCCACATTTTCATTTGTTTAAAAGAGGTCTGTCACCTACTGTCAAACTGCTCTCCAACTAATTGAATGGAAATTTGATTGATTCACTGGCTATTGCCAGTTCCACAGCAATTACGCTGAGTGTGCTTGTGTTTGATGCACGGCAGGTCAGTCATTGGGTCAGTGTGCAATCCTGGGCTGCAGTTCACGTGAGGTCACGTGAGCATAAAGGCACATTCATTTAGTTTATTATTATTTACAGTACATGTCTATGGTTTGTTAAAAGTACATATAGGAATACTATATAGGGATGGTTAAAAATATCTCCGTTCGGTTTGTATCGTCAACAGACGTTTTAAAATTCTGTGCGGTTTCAGTTCAATACATTAAAAAATGACGTCACCCAGAAAATGAATTTACGTCCTTTTTGCGGCTGTGGAGGCCCCTTAGGTTAAATATATCTCGTTCTCACAAATTACTTGCTCGACTTGGTTATTCGTACCCCCGACTTATTAATCGGTACCTTATTGATCGTTCGCGGACACGTGGATCATGGATCCTTAAATTCATTCATTCCTTAAATTGCAAGGTTTTATTTTAACCTTGGACAGCGATACAGTGATTTAATTCGAGTTTTGACAGTTCAAAATCGTGTTATCTTTGTAATCCGTTGATTACATTTTATGCGGTTTAGATATAAAAACTGACCAGTACTGTCAGGCTTTATAAAAAGTCAGATAGGTTGCTCTTCGTAACTGCAGTGTGTTTACACAATGAGTGCAAAGATTACAATATGGACTTGTAGAACACATCAATAGGCGAAATTCAGCAGTCAGTAATTATCTTTAACATTTGTTACGGAATTGACGGAATATAACGCGTTGGGGGTCCTTAACTTTTACCCTACATAACTCCAAGTGACGCATGTTCAGCATAAACCTTGATCAGTGATAACATTCAGTCATTTGGTTCAACGATAGCTTTGATATCACTGAGACTCACAATTCAAAAGCAATGTGTCATTTTCATTATTAGAGGTTCATTAGATAATTATTATTACTTTTGTCAGTTTCATGTTTTCAGTGACCATTGTGGGTTTTTCTTTCTTTAGGGTAGGGTAGAGTACCAACAAATTCGTTGACCTGTGTGTGTGTGTGTGTGTGTGTGTGTGTACGTAGTGCGTACTGGTGTACAAAAAAGTAAAATTTAAAAAGTATTCAGTCACTTCATTGTGTTGTAAAACTGATTTTAATTGAATGAAATTTACATTTTTGCACTTCAATACACTAAATAACCCAAAATGAATTAGTGCAAACATGTTTCTGGAAATGTAGAAATATGTGTGTTGTGTGTACATATTGTGTATATATATTATTAATATGCATAGGTGATAAAAACGTCTTTACAAGAGAGTAAAGATTTATGCACACTTTGCAGTATGCATACTTGTCTTTCTGCTCAAAGTTAAGCAGGAGGAATCTGACCTAGAGTCTTTCGGACCCTGATCGTGTGCAGTACAGTAGTGTGTCTCGTACATTTAGCCTGACTCATCCTGGAATGAAAAGTGAAGTGAGAAGTGAAAACGAACAGTAATGTCACACTTGCAGTGGACTGCACGGCGGCTGCGTGTGTGTCACCGTGGTTACGTTGCTAATTAACAGCGCCGGCACACGGTCGGACGTACCGTGGGCTCCCCGTAAAGTGCGGAACGCCCTGGGGATGCGGATAGGTGGACTCCGGATCCCCAAACGCTCAGCCTCTCTTGTGGATGGTGGACGCGCGCGAGGCTGTTCCAGATGAAGGCGCCGCGTTGCGCTGGTGCTCGCATCCCGTCGGGCTGCTCTCGCCCTGATAGAGCTCAGGCTGTCTGACAGTTAGCACTGCGGCAGTCTGAAGCGGCGCTGTGCAGGTGGGCGCGCAGCGTCGCGACAGTCCGCTGGTCATGAGATCCTGGGTATGCTGCTCTGGTACTGTCTTTTTTATCACCGCGCGCGCACGCGCACACACACACACACACACACACACACACACACACACTTCTTCAACATGAACTCTCAGGCTGGACTATGCTGAGCAGGGAATTTACTTGCAAAAGTAATCCCTTAATCGCCCGCAGCTCCAGGATTATCGTAGCCAGCCACGAGCATGGCTGGGACCTCCGTCCGTTTAACCCCTTCCTGGGTCCAGGGCGGTGGCACATTGCCACGCCTCCACCTGTCTGCTGGGATGATGCCCGGGCACAAAAGTGTGAGGGGTCAACGTGACTGCAAAGATGCGTTCTCTGCTTCCCGTCTGCGTGGGAGAGAGCTTCGTGCTCTCCTGCCACCAGAGCTGGCAGTCAGGGCCCGTTCACGGTGACGTCAGATATAACGCACTTTCGCTCAGCTCAGAGGAGTCGTCTGATTCATTCACCTGCACAACATATTCACTTTTAAAGCCCTGCTGGGAGCAGAGAGCTTGCAAAGATATTTCTGTAATTTTATTAATTTATCTATTATATGGACTAGAGGCAAACATTCACAGTTCTTTTCCATTTTGCATTTTGATTTCGTTTTATGTCGGGTTTTCAAGGACCACAGGCAAGGTTCTCAAACGACGGGAACTCAAAGTGCTGTAGTTTATCCATCTATTTTAAATGTCAGGCTTCTACAAAAGAATGCCAGACACAGTAAGTACAGTTAATCTCTTAAGACCAAAACTTGACGTTACCCATCTGTTCCTGCGAAAGAGGTTTTTCTGTTGTTGTTTTTTTTCTTCATTTCCCTGCATGCCAGCCAAGAACTGGAATTAGCCTCTGTCTGAGCTTCAGCACTGATAAATGTTCGTGTTTGTTCAGGTTCCAGGTAGCAGTAAGTCACAGTGAGAGGAACTGGGGAACATGAGAGCAGTAAATGTGCGAAGTCACCCAATGCTCTCTCACCAGGGCTCTCTCTGTCTTCCTGTCTCCCCCCTTCTTGCCACCACCGTCACCACACACTCATTTCAGCCCTTCCAAGGGTGAGACAGAGCAGACTGGGAGGAAGGTCAGGAGAGGGTTTGGTACCTGCTACCTTGTTACAGGGGACTCCGCTGCAAAATGATTTGTGGAAGGGACCAAGCAGGTCACCAACAGTTCTTTCAGGGCCGTGCAGAGTCTTGTGGAAGTGTTACCTCTATTTTGTGTTGACATCTCCAGAAGCCTCATTTTGCAGTCACATTGTGCGACCGTACCTGTGACTGAAATAAAGATAACCGTGAAACGGGCTGTTCCCGAAGCAGCACACCTGTCTTCCTCTAAACCAGTGCTTGACAGAAGAGGAACGGCCCGGAAGTTGCTAGAGGGTCCGCGTTGTCCCGGCATTCTGTCAGCGCGCCAGTAGGAGCAGGCCTGCCAAGGACATGCAAGGCGAGCCTAGCTTGAACAAACAGGTGACCTGCTCTCATATGCAAATGTTCTTGCAGGCTCACGGTGTACCACCTTTGGCCCTCAGGCAGAGAAACCGGGACTGTGTGAAGGAGAAGATGGCTGCTCTCTCTGTTCTACAGCAGCCAGCATTTCCTCTGAGCTGCTGCTCACGGCCAATCCAGCTCCGATCGCATGGTGTTTGGTTTTAATTTTTTTTTTTGTTTTAACCGCTGAATGTCTGACAGGAGGCCTGTGTCACCTTCAAATAACACCAAAAGTGGTGTCCTCCTGTCTTAAGTGAGAATCAAAAACAGGAGGTTGTGGGTTTACACAGAATGATGGAGCTGCCTACCAAAAGTCAGTCCTGCACTGGGTAGGGGTTGGAGGGCTGGAGTGTTGGGGGGACTCTGACGCCCACGTGAGCAGTGCACCTTGGGAAATATGGCGCTGTGTTGAGACAGTGCTCAGGGAGGCTGTGGGTTTTTTAAATAGGATGTTAATTTATCTAGAAAATAAAATGGATCAAGGCCATTTTAATGGTCTCACAGGTGTTTCTGCAAGACAGTCAAATGGGTAATTTTAATGCAAAGTGATTCTTTGATTATGTGATTAAGAGAACCTGTTCCATCAGGTTTGTTAACACCCGATTCCCTGTGTAACACATGAGCAGCAACAGTGTGCAAAAAACATTTTTTAAAAACTGGTAAATCCAGATATCTCATGTGTCTGTGTCTTTTGTGTCAGATAAAGGTTTTTTTTTTTTACAGATGCCTCAGCATTGTGTTACATTTAGTATTTATGAGTGTAAATAGGATTTCCCTTTCTCTCACCTCCAGCACCTCTCTGCTGAGCAGTGTGGAGCAGACTTTCACCTTAGCACGGGCTTTCTGTTTTTGTGTAACAGTGACCCCACGCTTGCAGAGCTGGTGCTGAACACACAGTTGACCTCATGTGCCAAGTTCCGGCCGATATGCAGTAATGACCTTGTGGCTGGTGCTTTGCTGCAACATGGAGGGGAATTACGATACACAGGCTACTGCTGCAGGCCTCGCATTGGTGGCTGGCGGGCAGGCAGGAGTGGTAGGCGGAACTTAATTGACTTTATTTGTGTTCGCACACAGGGTTTTTGGTTCGGTGACGTTATGGTTGTTGATGCAGTGTGTTTGCGCAAACAGGACTTATCATACAGTGCATATGCACGGCGACCAGCTGAGCCTACTGGGAGAACTTAAACCTAATCAGTAATGAGTGTATGAGTAATAATGGTGGCCTTTCACAGTTCACACGCAGCCAATAACTGCACAGCAGCAAATAGCAGAGGCAGAGATGCAGCACGGAGCCCTTCACAGGATGAGAAAACCATGTTATAGCAAAGAGGAAGTGGCCCATCTCTCTTCCTGTCCTGAGATGTTTCTGTAAAGTCTGCCCGCTGACTGAGTGCAATGAGCTGGACAGCAGAGAGGAGCTGTTTGTTTATCAGCAGGTCATAGGCAAATGTTGACTTGCTGGCCAAGCTGGAGGAGGTAGATGCAAAGCAGTTGCTGTGACTGACAGGTCAGAATCTGTCTGCCGCTCACCCTGCGGACCGTCATCCGTGGCAGAATGCAAATTAATCCCATTGAACGAAATACAAAAAGAATAAAGCTTGCCAGGAGCGAACACATTAATGCATTCATGAATTCAAGGCAGGAATCGGAGAAACCTGCGCCTTTGAGTCAGACTCAGCTCAAAGCCGGAGTGTATATGCTTAACTTAAACGCATGTAAACTGGCGTTGAGTTGACTGGGAATGGGGGGGTGAAGCAGGTTGCTGACTTAGTCCAGTTGTTGTTTGCTTTTATGGTCAGATGTGACGTTAGGAGGGTCTGTTATGTGGATTAGACTGTACTGTGCTTTCATGGACTTCATTTTGGTTGTCTCAGAAAGCCCATCAGGCAGAGTGATATTTATGGTCTTTTGCACAAGGCCCAACCATCAAACCATCCATGCGTAGGTGAACAACACTCAGGTGATTCATCTTCTCAAAACAGGCCACTGGGTATGTAATCTTAGGTTGTGTGTGGAACCTCAGTGAGGGATATTGCATTTATTATTTTTCCAGTAGTGCAGTTCTGAAGACCTTGTCTATGTACGTTTTCCCAAAATAAGTGTGGTGCCCCTTTCACCAAGGGAATGGAGGCAGTCGTGATCCAGCCTTTCTCAGTAAGCAGCTTTTAATCCTCCCCTTTTGCAGAGCTAAAGCCACAGGCGGTGTAACATTTCGCCATACAGTTCTGCAGAGAAAGTTTGCATTATTGAACCGGAGAACCATTACCTGTATATTTAATATTGAAACAGGGCTATTAGTTTACCATTCTTATAATACCCCCAACAAAAGGCTAAGTCTCTCTTCTGCTAGCCCCCCCTCACCCCACCCTGTGTGGCTCCATTCGTCTTTGAGGGTATCTTTTAGCACCTGCCTCCCTCAGCTTGTTTCCGTTGATTGGAATGAGAGACTTGCAGCAGACAGTAAACTAATTGCAACAATTACCATTATAGAATTACTTCGACTGACACACCGTCACCGACTGAAATGGTTTGCACATCCCAGCGCATTGTTTAAGCCCAGCATTCACCTGATCCAGTGAGTGCCATGGCAAATCCAATCCAATCCAATTCATTTCCCCCCCAAAGACTTTCATGTTTCTCCCTTTGATCTCCGGCTCCAGGTTATTCATGGGACCGTTGGACAGCGACATCCGCAGCCCTAATGACGGGGTAGCCTGCTCTTCGCAGCCCACGTAGACGTCCTGGCATGAGCTAACTGCTTCGTCCCTGCTGGCCTGTTGCCCTTGGGGCTCTTTAGATAATTTGCTCCTTTAACTGCCTCATTGTTGATACGGGATGCAACACAGTTGAGGTTCCTCAGCTTCCCCTCCATGGAGTAACCCCCCCCATTATTTATTTCATATGGGTCAGTTCAGTAGCTGAAATACAAAGATACTGTTTTTTTGAGAGATTTTTATAGCCAGACGTTCAGAAAAGAAATATAAGTGCATTAAAATGACACCTTTACTGCTTGTGTGTTTTGTAGGTGTTTTTTTTAAATGCTATAAATCAGTGTTTTAATATGGCGATCAGCAGTGCAGGGACTGAGCCTGTCACATCAAAGTGGTGAATGCTACATCGCGACCTGCTTAGGCAGCCCTGGCTTGCAGCTTGCGAACGCCTCCGCACAGGACCCGCGCTTGTCTGCTGTTTCTGTTGGAGGGTTGACTCACAGGAGGCCACCGGCTGATAGGCTGTGATTGTCACCCGCAGAACAATCAGATGTGCTCTTATGGATGGGAATGATGGCAGTGAATCACCGCCTGCCGTTCCAATGCTAGTTCCCCAGGCTACATATCTGTGCTGGCAATGTGGTTACTGCCCGGCCAGCATGCCTGTGCCCCCCACCAACCTCTCTCAGGGAGACCCACAGGTTGTGCTGAGTCCCAGATTTATTTCGTGAAGGACGTGAATTGAACTGGTCTAGATGCATCACTGTTGTTGAGCCAGGTGGCCGAGGTGTGTTCAGCCTGTCACATAAACGCCTTGTACAGAAATCCAGGAATGGTGCCTGCGCTGGAACTCCGGATATAGGGGCGATTCCTGACACCAGAGCTGCCAGCTGGTTGGTTATGTAATTTCATCTCTGGGCCCTGTTGTAGTGGAGTGCCGTGCTCCTGAGTCGAATTCGTGGGGGCCAGGGGGGGGGGGGCGCACTTGAAAATGGATAGCAATAGTAGGGTCTGAACTCAACAAAAGGCATAGGCAATGCACCGTAAAGGGATCGTACAATATTAATAAGTAAATAATAACCCAAAAGGGATGAAGCCTGATGGGATATTGCTGTTTTCCTAGTTTCACTAGTCACACGTGGGGACCACGGCGGACAGAGCTCCTGCACGCGCGATCCCTTGCGCTGCCAAAAGGTGCAGCGTTGCATTACTTCAGCGTCGTTTAATGCCAGGGCAGCATTCAGAGGGGCACGGTGTGTGCTCATGCCCCTGAGCAAACAGAAGTGTGTCACAGTTCCCCCAGGGGTTCAGGGACACTTTACGCTCAGACCCAAATTCTCACACATTGTCAAGGTTCTCGCAGTTATACAGATCTTACTGAAAAGCTTTTGTTCTGTAAAAAGAATTGCATTAAAACTCAGGCGCGAAAGGATTTTTCTTTAATTGTCTGAAAAATAAAGTTGACGATGGGAGAGAAAAGGGCAGCTAATATCACCATGTGTAGGTAATTGCTGAGCTTTGTGTCGTCATGGTGACAACCATATTGCGAAAAATAAGCAGCAATGTGGTCTGTACAGCACATGCAGATGTGATTACTGTTTCCAATGCAGTTTTACATCAGAGAGCCTCCATCTTGTGCCCAGTGTAGCAGTGTCACTGAAGAGAGATGGCGTCAGTCTTCACCTTGTGTCTGAATGATGGAACTTGGCTTTGATCTGTACACTCATACAATGCTACCTCTGATATCACTGTATGTCAAACGTTCGCATGTTTTTGTTTTCTAGTTTGCCAGAGGTTGGCTCACTACAAATTTAAAACCCTGGGTTGAAATGAACGTGAGTGACACTTCATTTTAAAAATTATTATTCAAATTTTGCCTTATAATAATGAAACAAACCAGAAAGCCCATTTACGCTAATGTGGCTTTTATCAGCAATATAAGTGGGGTAGCATTGTGTTGCTAACAGAGCAAGAAAAGTGTGATAATTAAGTAAATGTCACTTAGCTAAATTAACTAAAAGTGTAACAGACAGGGAGGTTGAGCTGACATTTAGCGAGTGGGCAGCTTTTTCTTTTGATATGGACATGGTACATCTGAATCGCTTGGCGCCTTAACTAAAGATGGGATTGGCCAGGTAATTACTGTCTTTACAACACCTAAATCGCTTAGCAAAGTCAGTTCCCTCCTTCAAAGTAGCAGCAGATGTGCAAAGATGTAGTGTGTGTTTTCATATCAGCCTGCCGTGGAGATAAAACCATTTTGTAAATTGTTTAACCTAAATAGTAATGGTAGAGTATGGTAGGTCATGCATCCATCCATTCTCTATACCGCTTGTCCAATTCAGGGTCGTGGGAAACCCGGATCCCATCCCAGGACAGGGTGCAAGGCAGGGGACACCCAGAGTAGGGTGCCAACCCACCACAGGGCACGCATGCATTCATACACACAAGCACACACTACAGGCAATTTTAGAGACACCAATTAACCTAACCTGCATGTTTTTGGACAGTGGGAGGAAACTGGAGAACCCTGAGAAAAGTATGGTAGGTTATTGAAATATAAAAAAAACACATTTTCGTTTTCAGCTTTTATTACAGAAAGGATGAAAAACCACCAAGTGGTTTTCTTATTTTGCCCATCTGAGAGAATAACTTTCTCCATGCTCACATGAACAACAAAATCTTCCCAGCTCCTGTATAGAGGCGCTGTTCCTCGAGTCCAGTTGAGAAAGCAGATGCGAATGCAAGCTGGAAGTGTGTGGTAACTTGTCGAGAGACGAAAGGGGATTGGACCAGTGCAGTGAGTATGCTTGTGATTGGTCACCTGACCGTGGAGGGTCTTCACACAGCGTTATGTGGGAGTGCCTGCTCTGCTTGCATGCCTACTCTTATAGATGGCGGTGTTGGCGGACAGCAGAAAGACTTCATCTTGCTCCTTATGTTATCCAGGACAGGACTCTCACATGCTGTGGCTGCTTTCTAGTCAAGTTTACTTATAGAATACAGAGGTCAAAGGTTATGTTGCTTTGATGGCAGTTCTGAGCACTTGACCCCAGAAACATGCTCCTGTGTAACTTGCCAATTTTGACATGCGGGCACTACACATCCCACGCAGCACTTACCTGTAGGAGGAGTAGGGAGCACAATAGCATTGTTACCATTACAGGATTTGAGTGCGCTTCGCTTGCACCGGGCAAGATTATGATTAGAAATGACCGCATTTTCTGAGGACCAGGGGAGTTGGCCCACATCCGTGAGCAGTGTAGCGGTAGAAATCTGTGCTCGATAATCCTGGGATTAGGACTGTAATCCTGCGAAAGACAGAGGAAGATGTGTGGCCTGCATCTGAGAAACTACTTAACGCAGCAGGGATAGAATAGATTTACCCTGATGGTCTAAGTGGACTTACTGCAGTAAACCAACCTTGCAATCCCAACCGTCCTGAAATCTCTTTAAACTCAACACTACACAGCATTCGGGTTTTACCTCTTTGTATGGAATTTAGTTGAATGTTTGGAGTTTAGTTGATGTTTTTATACAATGACCATAAAGTCTTCGTAATCTCAGGATGGGGCATCTTGAGGTCATCCAAAATGTGAGCATAATTCAGAGCCTGTTAGCAATCTAAAAGTATTAAAAGCATGGTTTTTATAAAATTGTGCCCTAGAATTTGCAATGAGGAAACCACGTTATTTTAACCGTTTTGTTTTACTTGACTTTTTACAAACTTGCAAAAATTGTTATTCGTGTCTGGACTGCATGTAGTCTGTCACTAGCTGCAAATTGGAGATGTTAGTGAATGTGCATTGACAGGCATCCGTGTATCTGAAACAATTTCAGGCTCTACAGATGGGCCTAAACAGTGCCTGAACATTGCTGGCTATAATGGATTGCAGCTGACATTAAGTAATGACCTTGGGATCGACATAAAATCCCCAATAAAATCCTATTCAAGAAATGAGCTCTCCAAGTCCTTAAATATACATGCATTTCTTGCCCATTCCAAACTGAAGCAAGTATGCTTTGGTTCACCAGAGGCTATACGTTAGAATTTAATTAAGTCAAATATTAAATTTAGCTTGTTCTTTATGGACATGGGTACACTTTCACGGAAGCACACATGTATGTATATATTAGTCTAGGTCTAGCAGTCTAGTGTGAAACAGAATACATTAATGGCTATGACATAATTTCCATCATATTTTTATAAAAATCTAATGCAACATTTATATGTCTGTGCTAATCAACATGCTGCATGCTTAGATTTTAATCCATTATGTCCATTTTGTTACCGCTGTGCAGGGTAAAACTGTTGATAAATGTCTAGTGTTCATGAACCGCTATCCTGACAGCTCAAGGATTGTCAGTTTATGTGCAAGTATCTCCGCAGCAGAAACCGTCAAGAGGCCCACTCTTATTCTCTAAATTATGTCCTTTTAATTTGTTCATTTGCCACCCGACATAAACGGCTCTCACGGCCAATCGCCTCATCTCGCATCAGCCATCAAAACCGCTTTGGTTCATCTCTGCTGGTAGCGCGGAGCCTTCTGCTTTCCTCCTTGCCTCACATCTTATTGTGTGTGAGTGTGTGTGCTTGTGTGTGTGTGTGTGTGTGTGTGTGTGTGTGTGCGCGTGCGCGCAGGAAATGAGGTTCCGCTCTTCCCTGTTTACTGCCTGTCTTTGGGGTCTGTGTTGAGGCGTGAGCGTGTTTAGGCCCTTGGGATGTGGGGATGCTCCTCTTGTTGCAGAGACTGAGTGGAAGGTAGTTAGGTACACAGTCACGACTTTATAGATGACCCTGCAGTATCTTCTCACAGGCTCCAGAAAACTCACTGCCTTGGGGCAGATTCATATTTTTGGATTTATCTGCTGTAAATAACATTTTGTAGCTATAAGAAGTGTCCTTTCTACGTGTACTATATACTTAAAAACAGTCAGTTTACAACAGAGGTTATTAAACTTTTTAATACAAAGACCCAAATGAAAATGTTGGGACCTATTTTGGGGCCCAAAAATATAAACATTTTTAGTACTGATTACTTTGGCAACCCAACACAAATAAGCCTGCAACCCATACTTAGGGAAACAAGATTTACAGGAATTCACAAAGACGTAGGTTTTTTAATATATGTCTATTTTAAAGGTTTTCCTTATGTTAAACGAAAATTAGATTCCTATTTGAGTCAGCAGTGCCAATGTCCGTGTTCTGCTGGTAATGGTGGAGCGCACTGAGCAGTGCTGCTAAGGCCTTCTGTTAATGTACTCCAAGTGGTAACGTGGAGTCGCGGCTCTGCTGGCCATTAGACAGGCTCTTTTCACTGCTCCACACCAGTTTTTTTGTTCCACTGCTATTTCAACAAGTGCTCTTGGCACCGCTTATCAAGTGCAGTGGAGCTGGCGACCGCTCACAGTCAAGTCAGTCCACGTGGCCTCGGTATCCACCCCGATGTCAAAATGGGCCTCATGGTTCCAAGAGCAGAGTGCTGGGCTGTGTGTGAACTGTATTTGCATTTATTCAAGTCTTTTATTCAAAGCAACTTACAACATTTCACATACATGTTACAACAAGCTAGCGCTGGGTGTCTTGCTCAAGGACACACCTGGTGGCTGGGCTGGGATTCAAACCAGGAGACTTCTGCATCCCAGCCTGATGTTCTACCCATTGAGCCACCAGGTCGCAGCTTAAGTTAATTTTAAGGTTTTATTCCAGACACTCATCTGTTGTATGATGCTCTTATCATTGACAACTGTAATTCCCCCTTATGTACTACTGCACACTGTCAGTTCTAGATGAAGTACATACACCTATGGCTCTGGCAAACTTTTCACTTCTCACAGAATCTTTGGAAGCACAGTCATTGTCCCTGGGGAAAGGGAAGGGCTCAGGATTTTGCATTTGTGATCAATGTGATTGAGTGTCTTTTGTGAGGGTTGCTCTGCTACGAAGTCAAGCAGGAGGAACCCCGGGAACCTCCGTCTCACGGCCCGTTAATCCTGCTTTGCATTCAGAAGTGCTTCACTTCCCTGCTTTGATCTCACATCAGCACTTTCCTCTCACCGCTCTTTTCCTCGCTGCGCCGACTCCGCCGGGTTTTGGGATCGTTTGCGTACATTTTTTTTTTTTTTTTTTTTTTTAGGCATTCTCAAAGGTCTCCATCATTCTTCAAGGGTGTTTTACACCGGCTCTCACTGTGAAAGCAGATGAGCGTGAAACAGCTCAGGAGACACCCGAGGAGGCTACAGGTCAATGAGTCATGAGCATCCTTCTCAATGTTCTGTTGTAACCGGAAAGGTGGTCTTGCTACTGCATGTGCTTTGTGCGTCATGGCCAGGCGTGACAATAAAATGGACCTTGGACATCAGTGCTGCTGTGCAAATAGCCCTGGTTAGTAGCCCTGCCTTACAGCTATGTCTTGACAGGAAGTAGGTGCTTTGACTCCGCTCCTACCTGTACGCTGACAATAACAGTTCTGGATGATGTCATCAGACGATCAGTGAAAGAGCTCTTTCCGAGAACTTGTGTTCCACTGGAGCAATTTCTTCTAATTGTGTATAAACGATTACTAAAAGCTTTCAAGGCCTTTCTCGTTCTCTATATAGTAAGAGATGTGAGTAATTTATGAGGGCCACATATTAAAGTACAAATGCAGACGAACAGTATGGAAAATTAATAATTGAGGTCTGACCAACTATACCTACTCCTTACTGATAGAATAAATTGCCAGGTGGCATTGTAGTAATGAAAAAAGAAAACAGCCTTAAAGACATTTTGGGTGTAGCAGTCATAGAAGTGTGAGAAACCCTTTTTTTCAGCTTGCCATTTCATATCACAATGCTATTTTTAGCAGTATTTCAGATGGCTGCCCACCCTAAGACTGCCAATTTGGAAAGCTTGCCCTACGTGTTTTATGAAAAACCCTGTAACCTTAGAAGATCACCGAACTCAGGATGTTTCTCCGGATGGATGGGAGCGCGTGTGCAACTTTGTCTGAATCATAGTGAGCTTGGAGATGCAAACGGGACGTGGAACCTAAATGCACGCATGCTTCCAGAACTGGCGGCAGAGGCCAGAATACAACACAGGGACAGAGGCTTACATTCACTGTTAGACATTTACATTACACCAGATCTTTGTCTCTAACACACGTTCTCCCCAGCAGTTTGTCTGTTTGCTTCAGTTTGGTCCATAACAGCTTGCAGTGTTTTTTACACAACTGTGCTTGACACAAGTTTACTAGGGCAGCTCAAATGTGGTTCCTCACGGCTTCTGCTGTAAGGCGTCTCCTGTGACATAAATGACATGTTTAAGGACATCCATTGATGTCTATCCCTGCCAGTACTCCATTTGCACACACTGCCTAAATCACATGCATCATTCTTAAACATAAGATGATGAATGAATGTTCCAAACTCACAAAAACAATTAATACTTATAGACCACGTAAATATGTGTAGTCTACAATTCGGTACAATGAGGGAGGATCTCGGGTTCATTATCTCGTAGTCTGAGTGACCACACTATAGAGAACTGACTAAGGGACATGCCTGCCTTGGTGAACGGCAGTTGGGATATTGATTTGATCCTCTGCAGGTGGCCCAGGTAAGTTTCAGCTGTTGTAGATAAGATGTATGTTTACAGTGTATACAGAGTTAACCGAGATGCTTTTCAACCTCAGATATGAAAGTGTGTGTTTCTTCTGCTTCTTTTCTTTTTTTCTGTGTGTTTGTATGCCGATTTTTGTTGGGCTCTTACATAGAACATTGCACCCAACTATGTTCCTCTAAAGACTGGGAAACAATCCATAGGTGGCCCATCAAAGCACCTTGCAAGATCTTATCTCTAGTGCTTTGGTATGTATATAATTAAGAAGGTTTTCATAGCACACTGTGGGCACAGACAAGCATTATTATGTACTAATTGCATGGCCGAGGGTTCGAAAGTGGCCCCAGCTTTGTGTGTTTTGGAGTTGACCTTTGAGTATTTTAGTTGACTTTGGGTACAAAAATGTGACGCAAGTGTATAGAAACTTTAAACCAAAATGACCAAATGGCCAAAATGACCTGCGACGGACTAATCTCATCACATGTGGCGCTTTCCCACTGGCGAGGAATTGCTTTGCTCTGCTGTGCCATAACCAGGTAGTTTTCCACTGCAATTTTACCCATTCCATACCATGTCAGACTGGCCCTGCTCAGGAGCAAGAACAAAGTGTGCCAAACTCCACTCTCAGTTATACTTGACTAATTTTCAAGTGTAATTTTGAGATTTGCTTTAAATTCAGTTCACTTTAAGATGGAAAACATGCAAAACTGGTGTAATGGTTAGTGAGTTAACTGTCAGTGTTTAACAATATTTGTTAAAACTAATTAAATTTCTGTAGACCTTCGAATTAACACACAACCCCACAACTTGCACAATGAAGAGGTTCAGACATGTTTACCTGCTTTGTCTGAGGTGAAAATACAAAACTTGGAAGGATGACACATATTTCAGTACATATCTGCTACATTAGCAGGTGTACGGCAAAGTACTGTCTTGTGAGCAGCCCTCACAAACGATGCTCAGTCGCATTGATCACAGGTGCAACATAATAGATATTTCAGAAATGATCATCGGAAATGCAAGTAACACCACAGAATCTAAGCTGACAAGCTTTGTCATGTGTAGCTCTGTTGCCATCAGTTTTTTTTTTGTACAGGTCAAGGTGCATAATTTCATATCAAAAAGTTAAGCTATGCCTGCAAGACACTCGGTTGGCGTGGTACAGCATAGCACGTTTGTGCCAGTGGACAAGCGCCAATCGACTATATCTCATTCAAGATGAACCAGTGAAGGACTGAAAAAATGATGGCATTCAGCAGTATGATGTAACAGTTTTATTTGTGAGCATTCCTCTAAGCGTGGCCACGCCTCACTTGGAATGACCTCCCACTAAGAGCACGGCGAAGTGAGCCAGGCCTAAACATGTAGTAATGCTCCTGTTTTTCTCATTACTTCAGTCCATAACAGATGGCTAGATTTATATTGCAGTGTGTTTAAAGGCTGGGGAACAAGTGTGATGCTATGACTAACCCTTGTGATTCTCATAAAGAAATGGAACAGCTAGTAAGGGTCTGGCTTTGGTCTGAGCATCTCTGCAGCATAGACTGCCATCCTCTTTGGCTGAAGTAGGTCACTTTTCCCAGCAGCCAGTCAGCCATGTTCCTCCCGCAACACATGAGACTCGCGCACCTGAGGTTTCAGCACCGTGACGCGTCCACCTCCCCACTTCCACGCTCCTCTGCTAACGGAGTCCATATATGCACGCTTGCGAGAGCTTGCAGTGTCGCTTGTTGCCGAACGTGACAGGTTCGTAAGCCTCTGGTCTTGAGACAAGAACACGTGCAAAGGAAAGCAAGACAGCCCGCAAAAGGAGCACCATTAAATTGGGAACGCTGCCCTTGTAAACTGGACCTGGAGGAAGGGGGGGCTGGGGGACAGCAGTCGGCTGAATGAGTGATGAAATCCCTCTGATAATGCTATAATGCTGCTTCATCCCCAGCTGAATAAACACCCTTTTGAGGGCTGGCTTTCCATTCCGTGCAGCACGGCCCGGACTGATGGCCTCTTTGCACGCTGCGCCGATCTCGCCGGGTCACTTGTACCCCCCCACCACCAGCCCTAAACATTGCTTTTAATAATTGGAACAGGATTTGTTTGGCAAATATGCTGCTGGGTCAAACAAATTCACTGGGGACAGACAGGATGTAAAATCGGTAACGTCCCTCTCCGCTCTCGCTGCGGATGGATAAACAGTGCCAGGGCATTATGGGCCGGCGCGCTTGCCACGTGCTTTCTCTCACCATGTGCACCTTTTTTCGCTGAATATCCCCGGGCGGCAGGATTCTCCATAAAGCACCTTGTGATTTTGAGCCACTCACCTGAAGACAAGACTCCGGCTTTGTTGGCTGTCTGCTTTTTAACTGCACTTCGATTTGTGGATCCCTCAACCTTTCCATTCGATACAAATTGATTATCGTAATGAAGCTGTTTCCAGCCATCCAACGGAGAATGTTTTTCACACGTTTCCTTTGGAAGCAGTTTCCTTCATTTTCACCACCGAGGTGGCCGCGTATTTAGAGTGGTCCTGTGGTGCTACACCTGTTTTAAGTGCTTTTTGAGGCTTTTGGTAATGAAATGTGATCCAGGTTGGGGTGGGTCTTTCTGCCACGTGACTAGTGCTACAAGAGGTGTCCCCAGGAGCTCCTTACTGCAGTGAACACCACTCTTCCGTGACAATACTCCTGGCCGCAGGTGTCTTGCTGCACCTGTGTCTTGCTGTCAGCACCCAGGGAGACGGGTGTTGACGTGGTCTAACATCCACCCTCGGGGTAAACGCTGGAAAGGACCGGGGGTGCGCCAGTCGCTGCTCTTTTGTTTGCTCATCGTTTAATCCCAGAAACTGGCTGTCCTCAGCAGAAGAGCCTGGTGTCACCGCTGAGCGTCAGTGATAAAGGGAAAACCATGCTGTGTAAAAATAGCTCCCTGCCTTGAAGAGTAATTAGTTCTGGTGATGTTTCATTTACACGTGGCTGGGGACTGACGTGCGACCGCTGCGTAACATTCACAGATGATGTAGTAGCTGCTCCCACAGCCGTTACCTTCTTTTACACACACCTGTGCTAATTGGAAAAACGACAATATGGAGTAGTGAATGTGGGGACGGCTGATTGGTTGAGCTGTTGTTTGTCGCCATATATGGGCAAAGGGAGATTAACTATTTCAATGTTGGATAATTGAGTCACCAGTGACCCTTTATTCCAATGAGTGACCATCATGACCAGCCATGGATATGTTTGGATACTAATGACACTTTTTGGGTTGTTGTACCTGGGTTAGTCTGCATTAACATGCTTCCATGATATTTATGGGCACTTAATGCTGCTTCTGTAAAACTGATAAAAATTGATGCTGTTAAGCAAAACTGGTCTGCGGTGGATACTACTTATTTGTTGAAAATTTGAAAAGACTTAAAATTCATTAGTGATGTTAAGATCCGATTTTTTTCACATAGATCCAGATACAGATCTGATCCACCCTTCCGGATTGCGATCCAGATCCAGATCCAGATCCAGATCCAGATCCATGCTTTTGAGTTTCAAACTTTTTAAAAATCTGATTCAGTGATTACTAGTACTGTAATCATGCTACAGCTTTAATACGTGACATGTGCAAGCTTCCGCGTTTCTCAGATCGAAAAACTGCCACACTTCGCTTTTGTCAGGCCTTTTGCTTGTAACTTAATGTTATACGCCTAGGCATGTGCGGTCAGCAGTATCGTTCGTCATTACAGGCAGTCGTATCGTGATCCGCAATGATCCGGCTGCCAGATCGCGATCCACGATATGCGATCCGATATCGTAACATCACTAAAATTCATTGAATGCTATTGGCAGCATGGTGGCGTGGTGGTTAGCACCGTTGCCTTGTACCTCTGGGCCTGGGGTTAAATTCCCACCTTGGGTCTGTGTGTGTGTGTGTGTGTGTGTGTGTGTGTGTGTGTGTGTGTGTGTGTGTATCTGTCTGTCTGTGTTTGTCTTTGACAGTGACTGAGAGAGGGACTGTGTCCCTAGTCTATGCATCCTCCCTGCACTGCCTAGGGAATACATTCAATTAGTAAAACCAGAGGATAAATTTTAATTTATTGGTTATCTGGTGGGGTTTTCTAGCCAACAAGTTACCATGGAGCACTCCATCTGTCTGCAAAGCTGCCTCCCACCCCCGTTTGGTTTGACCAACAACCTTTGGCCTCAGGTCTGAGTCAGACATTAGCAAGTGTTCAGGGGTATCAGTGGCAGATAGCATGGCGCCTTTCCTACTTGAATTGTGGGCTTCCATTGGAGGAAACTTCCACAAACCCTTTAAGAAACCTCTGATGAGCAAGTCGGTGAATACGTGTTTGTCAACTCAGAAGCCCACGAGACACAGGCTGTGTGGGGGATGTGTCAGAGCTGGAATGGGCAACAGCGTCGTCTTCAAAGCCATAAGCACAATTTTCTTCTTGCCGATGGACATGACAACGCCGTGTTTTGGATCTGTCAGCTGTTCTTGTGTCAATGCACAAATTAATTGCAAAAATAAAAGCCGTATAAGAATTACAGGAGCCTCATTGCGATTGCACTGTGCAGGACACAGAAAGAGCACGCTTGGAAGTTTTAGTGCAGAGAGTCAGGAGAGACGGAGTTCCGAGAGAGCACTGGCATGTCCCCTCGTTTACACAGCCGAAACGCCAAGTAAAACACCCGTGCGTGGAAAGGCATAGTTTACAAGCTATTGATGCTCCTCACTCTTTATCGCTTTGAGACACAAAACGACCTCCCCCCACCCAGCCAACGTGCACACTCCACACCCGCCGTGTTTGCACACTGTGTGCGGGCACCGTGCAGATGGCTGCTCGGCACTCATACGCTGTACTGTCAGCTGCTCCTTCTTTTCCTCTAACCAGGATTTGCAGCTGTCCCCCTTTGGGAGAGCCCTGGGTACTGCCAAGGTCAAGGTCAAACCCTGTTTTGCAGAGCTGTTCTCGGTTTCATCTCAAGTCTGCCCAGTGTGCCCTTCCCGGTTTCCCCAAAGCCCACCAGGGCAAGCGTCCTCATCACCTTCTGGTTGTGCTCATTGTCACGAAACAGGATGCTGCAGTGCTAGTGTTTCTCATTGAAGCTTTTGCTTTGAACTTAATCCTGCTTCCATGCTGAGAATTTAATCAAGGCAATGTCTTCTCTGATGTTTTTTGTGTATTATTCTGTGGTTTTCTTTTTAACAATGGTTGAGCATGTATCTTGGTGAGTGCTCACAGCTGCTGCCAGGAGAAACATTTGAGTTAAAAATTTAATGAGAATTCCACCTGAAAAGAGTCCTAAGTTAATTTTGCTGTTCACTGGAGGATGTCCTTGGTATCTGTGACATTGTACTAAATAAAGGACAAACGGAGAACCTGCGCTTTGTGAAAGATATCACCTTCAATGGCACCAACAGACATCTCTGTTCTGTCTTGTTTTAGAGGTCTGGAGATTAGAAGAATGTGTGCTCTCCATAAACCATCTGCATTTTTCTGGTATCAGATTATAAATTATTCTTGAAATTTCTCAATTACCATGTTAAAATTCCTACGCAGTGGTCTGAAACCACAAGATGCTTTTACTTGTTTTCTCTGTTTCTGACTGTTGCCATGGATAGAATAGAAACTGGACCAAAGAACATTATACAAAAACAGAAATGAGATCTGAGGAAGACCCACCAGCTCTAAATACTCTGAATGGAACTGGCAGCTTGAAGGACACAGAAAAGGCTTTGGAGATGCATTAATCTGGCACCCTGCAATTAATAACTCCTCATTCATCCAAAATGGAGAAAGCTGTGGATGGCTAGTCTCATATACACGCACACGCACACAAACACACACACGGTATGAATCAAAATGCTTCAGTCATTAGCAAGCGAAGTTTGTGTCACCTTGTTATTGTTCTGGAAAAATGCATCTACATCCTTGGACTCATTTTGAAAGATTTTCAGAAACATCTGCTGCAATTACAGTGTGCGCAAAACAGATGGAAGACGACGCCTTCGGAGACATCTGGTCTCAGAACACTGACACGGTCTTGTGAGACATCTGTGTCATGAGGACGTGGTCTTCACACAGGAGCACGTATTGGCTGCGGTTAGAACCTCATACAGCCAAGGACACTGGAAAGGTAATTTAGAATCGAAGCTCCCCTTATGAGCTGAACCTGTGCGATGTGATTGGTCTGTGCCGGTTTGACATCATGTGCTCGGGTGATATGGCACTCACATGCACACCCACGCAGACGCACGCGCAAAGAGAAGGAGCCATAAGCTCACATTTAGCCTGTGACAGTACACGTCTCGCCATTTTCTTTCAGAAGGTCGCGCCCATACACAACACAGACCAAGCAGATGTTCATTTGTGCACCCCTGCAACTTGAAACACCAGAGCCGTAACAATGTCGGCTGCACTTATAGATCCCCAACCCACCCACAGCTGTGAGCTGCCTGTAGACATGTATTCTAGTGTGTGAAGGCAGGCGCTTTTATTAAAGAGGTCAAAGGCAGGACGCTAAAGGCCGCTTCACAGACCGACTGTTTATGCAGGACAGGGGGTGCCTCTTCAACGCAATTTCGGTTTGTCGAAATGGAGTTTGCGCTGTGGAGAGCTTTACAGCACACTGGAAGGAGTGCAGGGGAAGTCCTTCTCCACGTCTTTAGCATGCAAGTGAGCGTCTACTCGCTCGGCGTGATGCAGGGCTGAGCCTCCCACAGATGGGGGGGCTACGGCTCACCGAAGCGGGCACAACGTGAAACGGAACAAATGTGGACCCCCGCAATCCGCGTGCGAATTGCGTCGCTACTGACGACGATGCTGATACGTCGAGAGTGTGGGGGGAGGAGGGTGGCTCTGGAAGAACCGGGGGGGTTCCAGCCCAACAAACAGCATGCTCAATTCAGGGCTTCAGTCTCACAATGGAGGTACCCCAGTGCTTAAGACATGCATTGAGCACTCCTTTCCCTCTCTATAAAAGGCAGTGCATAACAGCAGCGCCACGTTCTTAAATAGAAACCACAGGAGGAAAAAAAAAAAGCTACATGTCTTTGCTGAATTCCAAACCTTCGCAATGATAACGTAGACTTCTCTGACTCTCTTGTGTCGCACAAACAAAAGGAGCTTGCGATTGGCTGGGCGCCGGTGTGCCAAACTCCTCCTGGCCAATACGTTCTCTTTCCCCACATCCTCTGCCCCTCAGCCCCCCCCCCCCTTCCTCTCCAGGCAGAGGCAGTGCACGAGTTAGCAAGTGAGAGTGCTGGATTTCTATGAATGGAAATGCGGGGGAGGTGTCTTTCAGACTGTCAGCTAGGGACTGATGTGGATGTGGAGGGCTCTCTCCAAGTCGCCCACGCTCGCTCACTCGCTCACCCTCCTGTGCGCTCGCTCGCTCTCTCGCTCCTGCACTCTGGGATCTTGCTGGCAGCGAGAGCTCCGGCGCCTGACCTCCCGCTCGCTCTCCTGCCCAGTTGTGGGCAGCCGACCCCCTCGTCCTCCTCAGAGAGTCTCCCTAACCCACTTAGCTTGCTCCCTCCCATACCGCTCTGCTCACCTCTTAATAGTCCATCGTCTCTGCAACACGTTCACTCAAATGAACAAAAGTAAAGGCTGACACAGAAAGTGTTGTTCTTCAAGCTGTTAAGGGATTAATAACAGTTGCGCTATAAGACCAGAGTGGAGTTTCATTAATTCCATCTTTTTTATTGATTATTATTAATTAATGCACCTAATGCATCGATCAAGCAGCCATGAACCCACGGCTGCGGCAGGTTTAATCAGTTTCTGATTCCACACGTGAATTTGTCTTGACGTGTTCACGATTGAAGTCTAAGTATATCCTTGGACTCCTGAGGGTGTGTGTAGGTGTGTGTCCTGGACGGACCCTCAGGTGACCGTGTTCTATATGTATTGGCGTGCTGATGCTTTGCTGGGTGTGCCTGATCACCAGGGTGGGGGTATATACTCCACTCAGCTCATTTTTCATGATTGATTCCTTATGAACAAACCTATAATAAAACAGCCTCAATCAGAGGGCTACATTAGTCACCAGGACTCTTTGGTGAAAATCCTGGGACATAAATCATCCTGAGGATCTATTAAACCCGTGGCTCTATGCGTATGTCTGTCCACCTCTCATTTAGAGCGAGCTGTCATTGGCCTGCCCTTGCAGGAGCCTGTTCTACTTTCCCTAGATGCCTTTGGACTGCTGTTCCAGCTCTTCAGAAGTGTACTATGGCAAGACAGAGATGTGCTCTAATTTTAATATCCAAATCCCGCTTTGCCCTGGGGGGATGGGGGGGGGTGGATTTTAGTGGATATTTTCCCTTCTACTTCCAGCTCTTAGTATGTGATCAAAGTGCTGGCTGAAACATCCTGTCGTCATATCCAGGCCTTGTGCATCACCATAACTACAGCACCCGCTGTCAAAGCCAGGCTGTAATGTCGCCATGGTTACCCAGTCGGCTGTGAACACAAGGCACTTCGTGTTACCATGGGTACAGCACCAGGACAAAGCATCACATTGCTTTATCCTCCACACCCCCCCCCCACGCCCCCACAAGGCGATGGGCGGCAGACCTTGGTGATATTGGTATATAATCAGCTGTCTACACTAGGTCCTGGTGAAAAGACAAATTCCAGGTCAGAAGACAGAACAGTGCACAGGTGTTTTTCACGCTTTCATGGACTCAGTTCAGATTAGACCTAGTCTCACATGCCCGTAGTGAGCAGCATTCCTGAGCTTGTGGCTGGGGAACTAGTAATCAGAAGGTTTCTCATTTTACACCCTTCGTACGACACTACTGTTGTATCCTTGAGCAAGTTGCTTAGCCTGAATTGTTTAACCTCAATTCTAAATGTGTGAAATGTGAACTAATTACCCTAGAGTCCTGTGCATAATAATGTAACAATAATAGTTTCAACGATAAATAAAAATGGAAGGATTAAGTACACCAACAGAAGTGTTCAGTTGAGTACAATCGTTTAGGCACGCGGGCAGACTACTTGTCAACCAGTCTCGTTTAACCCTTAGCACCTTCAAAGGAGACTTTATTCATTTGCTTGGGAATAAATTCTGGAAGTGGAATTCAGTCTGGCACACCCCCAGCTGGAGCTGGACTACTTTAACTCTGATGTGTCTCAGTTAGGAAGTGTGCCAGATTGGGCCGTGTCATCAAATGCCATTTCCATTTAGCGTAACTGTGAGCGTTATTAATTCTTAGACACTTCTCTTTCCTCAGCTGTGGTGTACAGCTCAAGGATGGGTGCACATCTGTCCGGTACGCAGCAGCATCTTAGCTCGCAGCCAGTGGTACACACGTAACATGCAACCTTAACCCAGGGCATAAATGGTCACAAAGTCAAAAAGTTGTTAGCCTCCCACATTTGTTTTTAACGCCTTTTAATGATTGATGGCTTTCCACACGCCGTTTAGCGGTGGCAGGTGATGCTACAACTTTGGTCAGAGAAGATCTAGATTTTGGTTCTCAAAGGGCCGCTGACAGATTGCTAGGTCATTTCTCTTTTTCCGTCTCTATGTCACGCACATGCACGCATGTTCTCTCGCTCACACACACAGTGTTTTACGTAACGATAAGTTCATCGTGACATATTCTTTCCACAGCCGGCCTGATTAGTAAGGGAGCACCAAAAAGGAGGTGCTTTTCAACAGCCAGGGGTAATGACAGCAAAACGGCAGCTGGTTGATTGCAAGACAGAAGAATGAACCAAGTCTTGATTGAAATGTGACGATGAAAAAGACATTTCACACTGCACTTCTTCGGGAGATCCAAAGCAGGCTGCTTCAGTGTACATACAGTGTTGGGCTTGTTTGCAGGTTAACTTATTTTAGATTTGAATTTCATCACATAATCTTGCAACACATTCCACTTTTCACATAAGACTTGGCCTTCGAGAACTGCATCTGTTCCTTCTTTGGGTCCGAGAGCCTTTACCGGTACCGTTAAGCAAGGGAACCAACATGGTGAAATGAGGAACGCAGCATAACAGAGCCAGGCTGACATGTCTGGCCCCTCTGCGTTCACAGCAGACAGGAGAGTCACATGGCCACAATCCTGTGTTACATGTAAGCAGCCTTGAGACAGATCTGGCTTAACACGGCTCTCTCTCTGTCTCCCTTTCTCTGTTCTCCCTCCCATAGTAACTGCCCGTTCTCCCTGGCGGCAGCTCTGGCCCGCGCCACAGCTGATGACGTCCTGCAGAGTGACCTGTCCATCTGCCATCACAGCAAGACGGTGGAGGACGGCACCGACCCCTTGCCCCGTGAGTAGCCCTGTTTGCACCGCTTTCAAATTGCCACTCTCTTTATCGCACACTTTTATCCGGTCACCCATTACTCACACAGCTAATGTTTTCTTCTCCCTCATTACAATAATTCTGGTTAAGTTCCAAGTTCACGGCCTGTTGGGGACTCTAACATGCACATCTTTACGATAGTAAGAAAACTAGAGGTTCACCTCTGTGAATCTGTCTGAGATGCATCCATTGTTAAATAAGAGTTCAAAATAATTAGAATCATGTACACAAGTACCAGGGCAAGGTCCAAATGTAGAGTAACATTAGTTATGCATTATGTAAAGAATGGTTTTCGTCATAATATTAAGTGTACAGCAACAGCGATAGAGTCCTATGTATCCACAGGCAGTGGAAGTAGGACATTACGTGTAATGTTTTTAAGTATTTGGTTCCAAAATCAGGTCACTTGGTGACCTAACTATGTACTCAGTGGCCTTCTGAATGCAACATTTTAGAGTGTGAAATTTAACAGCAGAGGAACATTTCATAGGAACGATGAGGAATCAGAGTGAGAAAGCTAAAATTTTCTGTGCAATTTTTTTTTCCTTTTGCTAAGCACAAAATGTCCTTCTTTCATGTGCTTCTTCAGCTTTTCTGTCACGGGAAAATTAGGCGCGTCAGTGGTGCGAACTTTCGGGACTTCCAGTCTGCTTAACGCTGCATTCATGAGGCAGAGGGCTAACTCTAGGTGTGAGGTTAGGAGGAGTAACTGGGGTGTGAACAGGGGCATGGGGCATATCAGACTGCCTCAGAACGAGGCCTGTTTGATGTTAAGGAGACAGTGTGCTCAGTATTGGGAGCCAACTGAATACTGGACTCGCACTGGAATTGGGGGGGGGTGGCAGGGCAGAAGTTCCACATGAAGGGGCACCATTAATCGTCCCACACAGTATGGACACAACACGGTGTCCTGTGATAAGAACGTCAACAGTATTCAGCCACATTCGGGAATCCGAAAGCCAGTTGGCTTTTAATGACCTTGAAAGTGTCATCCAGCACAGAAACATCTTTAAACCCAAGATCATAGTTTATTTTACAGTACCTTGCAAAAGTAATGTCCAGTTATAACATTTTATTTTATTAGAAATCTAACACAGAATTTTTGGTTTAAAAGCATATAAAAACCAATTGTGTGATGTTGTTTTATGTTTTGAAAATACTGTTTTGTAGGGCCATGATTTACAACAGTTTAAATTCTTTTGAGGGGTGGGGAAGGTGGGTTTGTGTTATTTTTGATTCTTCCTATTCGATATTTCCAGTGCATTTGCTACAGCACACGGCAATTGTCAAATAGCCTCACAGATTCTTGGATTATTTGGATCAGAGCTTTGACCCAGCCGTCGTAAAACATTCACTCTGTTGTTGTGCCTCTCCAGAGTTGCTTTGACCTTGTGTCAGCTGAGAGAGAACCTTTCTGCGAAGCTTCACTACTCCGGCACACAGACAGCGCTTCTCTCTTTGCAACTTCTCGTACTTTCCTCCCATTCTTCTTTCTGTTTTAACAAGACGTCCAGTCACCAGTGATGAGAAAACGCCCGACAGCATGATGGCTGTGCCGCCATCATTCTCTTCTGCGATGATGGGCGGGGGGGGGGGGGTCATTTTTGTAGCGTACATGTGCTGTTGCTCAAAGCAGTCAGTCTTCTTGCTTGACTACATCACTCTGGTGTTGTCTTTGTTATTGCTCCTGTTAAGGACTTCTGTCTTTCCTCGCTGTCAAACAGGCCAGCATAATGCTTGGCTTGTGTTTCAGTTCACTGATATACTTTTACTCCACAACCTGCCCCAAACTCTGAAGCTTTTCAGGAGGTCTTTGACTCCTTTAGGCTTTCTCACATGTCTCCTTGTGCTTTTTTCACTTGCACGCTTTACTAGGTGATGGTAGAATAATTTCATGCACCAGCCATTGTTATTGAATCAGTCAGCACTGCTTCCTGGCATATCCAAACCTGTCAATACAATACATCGCTGTGGATTTAAGATTTGTTTTTGGTTTTCATTTTCAGTCCATTCACTGCTTGACAGATAGTTCAGTGTATTCAAGGGTTTGAGTCTAGTTAATTTGGATTTTTTTTTTCCAATTATTTTTGAAAGTGCCAGTGGTCATGTAAACACATGACCTTCGTTTGACCTCAGAATTTTTTTTTCACCTGTAGACTTTGAGTTTCCACAGCTGAATAGGTACGCAGGCACTATATTTCACTTGTATTTACTTCTGCAGACATATATTTGTGTCTTTGAATATTTTCTGTTTGCATGCGTGACTTTACTATAAAAATTATACTTGGAGAAAGATATCTGTATCACTTGTAATTTGGTGGCATTTCACAGTATCCACAGAGTCTGCGTACTTTTGCAAGGCACTGTATGTGAAAAGGGACCTTCGGTATTTTGTCAATAAAAACCACTGGTGAACAAACAGACAACAGCAAGAGAACACTGTAGAAAAGGACTTTAAAAATGAGTCACAGAAGCCAGGTGGGTGCAGCTTCCATTCACATTTGGCATTTTTGAAAAGGGCAAAGTACATTTTGTATTTTTTGCGTGGACAAACGTCTGTCAGCCGGTAGGCTAATCCAAATGGCCTAAAGCAGCCTGACAAATTTTAAAGTTACATTGCATTTGACCTACATGCTTTCCACACACCCAAAGTCACGCATTATATATAGCTGTGGTTAGAGCAAATTTGACATACTTTAAAAAATATATAATGTACAAATCATTAGCAAAGCACTCTGGCTAATGGCACAGACATGCAGGTGGAATTTAAAGGTACTTATGGGCTCCCAGGCTTTGGCAGAGTGTCAGAAAGCCATCAAAATGCACAGAGAGCACATCTCACACAGCTTGTACGTCAGTTGCTTATTTCTGTCATTTGGCCACCTGAACATTTTGTGTATGCAGGTAAGACGACACGGCCTGCTGTACGTTAAAGTGCCAAGAGAAAAGAAGGTGCTCCTCAACTCCTGTTGACGTACATTAATGAACCCAGTGCCTGCCCCCCTCTCTCTCTGCTCTCTCTCCATGCTTATGTAAATGAATATTCATTATGACTTAGCACTGAAGTGTTACTGTGGCAGTCAAAAATAATCCCCTGCTCCTTATAATCGTATATTAATACTCAAATACAAAATGTGCTCTGTCTCCTTTGAAAATGCAGGATAACATGACTACTTAGGGAAAGTGTGTGTGTGTGTGTGTGTGTGTGTGTTTGTGTGTGCGTGCGTGTTCGCACACATCTTGGGCTATTGTGTAGAGGCTGAAGTCATTGTCACATGGCCGGGCTGACAGCTAGTATGAACCCCAACCCCCAAGACCAAGTGGGTCTGGGACCAGGCCTCTTTACTGCAAAATCAGAAAAAGCTGGTCCACCCCTTTGGACGTCAAAGTTGTGAAGATGGCTTCTCTGTGACATGTGACATCATGCTGCCCTCCCAAAACATCTGCTTGCTGTTCTCAGTTCCACTCAAAACAAAATGATTGATAGTGCTGGTTCTTTTCCTTTTTTCCTCCATGAACACTACCTCACACCGTGTCCCACTTTGCCTGGTTCGGTCCACTGTTCTAAATTTTCACAAGACAGAATGTGTCAGACTGTGAACGGCTTTGGGGACTCACGTTGCCGGCTTTGCGTGTGTGTGTGTGTGTGTGTGTCTCCTTACTTAGAGCTCGACTCGGTAAAGCTCGCCCGTCTGCTCTTCAACAAGCTGTGCGAGGTGAGCTGTCTCTGGCTGAAGGACCTTCCACACCGCCGCAGGCCCCAGGCCTACTACGAGACCTCGATCCATGCAATCAAGAACATGCGCCGCAAAATGGAGGACAAGCACATCGTTATCCCGGACTTCAACTCGCTCTTCAACATGCAGGTGCGCTGTGGCCACAGGTGCTCCGCCGTGCTCAAGTAAGGCTGCTGTGCACCTAATGGCCACGTCTTCCTGGCCTCTCCCTGCCACGCACTGTTCTCTGATTGGTTTAAATATAACTTTCCGTGTCACAGAAGTGTGCTACTTTACTTTGCATCTCTGTGACAACAGCACCTTGGAAAAAAAAGGTCCAGTGGTACATATGCCTCCACATTTATACAATTAAAAAAAAATGTAACATTTCTGCAGAGAGCTCTTATTGTGTCAAAAAATATCAGCGTAGCTCATGGTTCTAAAATCATTTCCCATCAAAGTCCTCTATGGAGAACTTGAGTATGAAAGAACTAAATAAATTGAATTCCAATTGTTGATGGTGTTTACAGCGGGCGTGTCAGTACACCGTACGGTGTCTGTGTGGAAGTCATGGTCAAGTTGTCGTTATGACGACAGTGACACACTTGTGTGGACATGTGCACTGAGAGGCCTCTCCAGGCCACAGCTAAGTGTTGTTGCTCTTGGGTAATTAGCGACACATCAGCTGGCCCTTCATACTGGCTAGTTAATTGACCTACCTCCACTTTCCAAGGTGCGTATTCAGAAGCGCAGCAGGAAATTTACAGTTTGATGTAAAGGAAGCAGCTGGTAGATCGATAGAACTTTTTCCATATCTTCGGAAAATGGCTAAAGTGAGAGACCTTAAATCACAACGTGTAATGTAGTAAATGCCGTTGCCAGAAAATGCTGATTTCCCGATTCTCCATGAATGCTGTTTTTAGTGTGACAGGGTAATGACCCATGTCTCTATAGTCTCCTTAGCTTAAACAAAGGGCAGCACTCGGTTGGCTGGGTTACAGTGAATTGGATGGCAGGCAGCCAGGGGCGGGCTTGCCGGGTTTGTGTCCCCCTGACACCGCTGTCCTCTCCTGGAGACAGGACCAGGAGGATCAGGCCTACTTTGCAGTGTTTGATGGACATGGAGGGGTGGATGCTGCCATCTATGCCTCCATCCACCTGCACGTCAACCTGGTACGACAAGAGACATTCCTCCAGGACCCCATCGAGGCGCTGCGTCGTGCCTTTAAGCTGACGGACGAGCGTTTTGTGCAGAAAGCCTCACGAGAGGTGAGTTTCCCCGTCCTTTGCATTTGGACTGCTGTGATCGCTGTCTGATGGAAAGGCCCTCGTGTCTGTTCACAAAAGTCTGTTGAAAGTGTCTGATGAAATGTTCACTTGCTTCTTGTTGCCGGTGTCAGCTCACGTGCCGACGCTTGATCTGTACGCCCCTGCTTCACAGAACCTGCGCTGTGGCACCACAGGGGTCGTGACCTTCATGAGGGGCCGCACCCTTTACGTGGCTTGGCTCGGAGACTCCCAAGTGATGCTGGTCCGCAAAGGGCAACCAGTGGAACTGATGAAACCACACAAGCCAGACAGAGAGGTGAATATCAGAGGGGCCGCCGTGGTCTTCCTTACATAACCGTTAAACGCCACAGGGCCGCTGTGGTCTTCCTTACATAAACCTCAGAAGTTGCACAAGTCGCAAAATTCACAAAACCTTATGAACATAACTGTGCAAGTTACAAATTCATAGGTGCCGATGACCCTAAAACAAGCACCAAAACACTTTGTTGTTACCTCTCTCAGTTGTCTGCTACAGCATACTCTGTCTGGAGGAAATAAAGCCCATTACGGAGCAGAGTGATTGCATGAGCCTCAGGCCATGAACAGGCTTCCAGACATATCGGCTATCTATGTTGAGACGGGTTTAGCGACATGCGATGTCATCTTGGTGATATAACCCCCTGCGGCACAGTGTACTCTTAAACAGGGAAAAGCTAAACCTCCTCCTAACGGTGGTCACATGGCAAGACAGGCATTATTGACTAAAAGAAGCTGTTTTGTTATCCAAGTGAAAGGTAGAATGTTGCAAAAAAGCTTCAAGTCCTTAAAGCAGGAATTTACTGAGTTTGTGAAGTAAAACAACCACTGAAGCTGTGGTTATAGCAATTTTTCTATTAAATTCACTTGCTACGTTTGTTAACATGCATGCATTTTTTGACGCATTGATGTCAGCTTGGCACAGGAAGTGGTTGCAGCTGCCCTGATGAGATTCTGTTTTTCTCCCCACCTCCTTGTCACTAACCCCCAACCCAAACTTTCTTACATCCTTACATCTTTAGGATGAAAAAAAGCGCATCGAGGCACTGGGAGGCTGCGTCATTTGGTTCGGCACGTGGAGGGTTAACGGCAGCCTGTCTGTCTCCAGAGCCATCGGTAAGGGGGGGGGTTCCTTAGGAGCACACACCTTGTCTTTAACTATATTACTCTTCACACACAGTTCTACGTCTATTTTAAAGTGTGGAATTTTAAAGAGAATGTCTGGCCACTAGGGGCAGGACAAAGGTGTCAAGACTCACGGAGAATGGAGAGGACTTTATTTGTTAGCAAACGTGTAGGGTGCTGGCCCTCTCACACAAACAGGACATGAAACCAAACCCTAAAGGCATCACAGGAACTATCACTGAAAAGGTGACAGAACTTTTGGATCACACTTAACAAAAATAGAGTTTGGGCAGTCGGAGAAGCCTTACGCTGCTTCTTAAAGGTCAGACATTTGAAGCATTTTTACTGAAATAAACACTTTAAGCAGAGAACTTTTCAAAAATAGCAGGCTAGTGCTCATTAATCAAAAAAGCTAGCAAACAGCGCTCCTATGTAGTGCTTCTCATTGTCTTGTAAACGGTATAAAGAAACTGCTACGTTTGCCTTTTCATAAAATAATTTTATTATTTTTTAAAGTAGATGCCTCTTCTAAGGCTTACAAAAAGCCTGTGATCTTAGTGCGGTCTGTGTAGTTCGTCTGGACGTCGTAGTGCAGTATATGTAGCTCATCTAGAGAGTTACAAGGTGGTCTCTGCGTAGCTCATTGGCAACGAAACTGGGCTCAGCGCTTGAGCTGGGTACCGAGTCCCTGCGAATTGAGCGACAGAGGGAGAGGAGGAGTGAAGGCCGCCCCGGCCCGGCCTGGCGTTCAGTCCGCCTCGCTGACCTCCCCGCGCTCTGTAGGTGGCCGCTGATCTGCCAGATGACACTGTGGCCCAAGCACACGGTGAGGAAAGGTCATGTCACAATCCGAGAGACGGCGAGGGAACATGGAGGCGGCATGCGTGTATGGAGTGGCGCAGGAGACAGAAACGCCATGCCGGAGGGGTGTTCCGGGGCTCCAGCACAGACCGTTCAGTTCTTATTAAAGTATTACTGCGATTAGCCGGCACAGTCTGAACTTCATAGACGGCACTATGGGGGGGGGGGGGGGGGGGGGGGGGGGGGGGGGGGGGGGGGGGGGGGGGGGGGGGGGGGGGGGGGGGGG
>JABJVR010000033.1:2618783-2632970 GCA_025773905.1 Chitala chitala | reverse complement strand
TGGTGTGGTGCTGCTCATAGATCTCGGCCAGTGGCTTGTTGGTGTGTCCGCCGTGCTGGGCGAGAGGGACAACAGAGCAGCATGAGAAGATATATACACACACACACACACACACACACACACACACACACACACACACACACACACACACACACGAGCAATGTTTTAGCATTCTGAGAATTAGGTCATCATTTCACTCACTATGGCCTAAGGGACCCCAAAAATTTCTGTAACACGTACTGGAAAAAAAATACTATATGTAATTGATTTAAAAATAAATTCATCTGACCACGCATTTCATTATTGATTTAGTTAGCCAATACAGTACATTACAGGTATATCACTGTAGTAGATTTACATTCTGGAACACAGCCCTCAAGCAAAAGAATGCACTACCAGGAACTGCTTTCAAATTTTACATCAAAATTCTATCACAGCAAAACACTAATCTTTCTGTACATGTGATGACACACTACTACAACCGGAATATCACCTTTCCACAATGCATAGAGGGAGGGAAAAAAAAAAAGCATCCCAAATACATGGCTGGAAAAAGCTGACAAGCAAGCACTGAACCACAACCACTACCAACTGCAACCACCACCAACAACAACCAAAACCATCTCAACAAATTAACTCTTTATGCTGCCAGGACTGAAGTCTTAAAAACTTTCCATTTACTGAATCATGAGAAACAGGATTCAGCTGAGTAGGTAAGGTCCAGAGCAGAGCAGCCATTTCAGCAGCGCTCAGGAGAAACTATGACAGCGTAATACATCAACAGTCATGAAATTATTCCCTACGTTTGGGCATTCATGTAGACTTCCAGTTATTAGCAATATTAAAATCCCCATATCCCAGACATTAAACAAACTCTGCAATATTTGTTTTCAAGTCTAATATTTTAAGACTTAAAACTGCCAACAAAAAACTGCTACATGATGTCCAAAACAGGGTGCTGTTGAGTAAGAAAGGAGTGCATTCACAGCAGGACAATCTCTTACAGTGACATAAATCCTATGCAAACTTGTTGGAAAGGTAAGAGCACAGGTAACACAGAAAAAGCAGTGCCAGGTGTGTGGTAGACTGGCACAGAGTGCCCACTTACCATGCCCCCCCACAGGGCACACTGGTGGCAGATACACTTCTTACAGGTCCAGCAGAACACACTGAGTTTCTCGTGGTGATTCTCACACCTTAAAATACAAAAAGGTTGGAGGGGGGAGGGGAAATCAGTGCTTACGCCATTAACGACAGAGGCTTTACAAGTAAAGCTATAGTTTAATTACAAGATGTAGTCAAACAAGAAGTAAATACACACTAGGATGTGACATGTGAACTGTTCCAAGTAGCTTCATTTTACCATACAACTGGTTCATTTTAATTTGAAATGCAGGTACACTGCAGACAATGTTGTGAAAGTTGCTATGTAAAACAAATTGAACTGCAAAAGTAATGGTGGCAGGAGATGCCAGGAGCCCCCCGACAGAGCTGGGATGTTTACGATTCAACATCTGCATAATGACAACGTGGGGCAGGGAGGCGTGTCAGCCAGGGCCCAGGACGGGACACTCACTTGTCCTTGTCATTCTCCTCATGCTTGGACAGGTTGCACAGCTGCAGCGTGTCCAACTGCTGTGTGACTTCCTCCGCCCAGCGGCAGTTGACGAGTTCTCGCAACTGCAGCGGAGCTCTGAACATGTCAGGGTGCACACAGACGCATGCGGTTTTTAAACATTAGTGCGGTCTTGAGACAGACATTAAAAAGAAAGTGACAAGTCTCTGAAAATGAAATTAAATACAAATCTACTATACACACATACTGGAACACAGTTTAATTTTAGACACTTTGAGGGCTGATACTTTAATATATTAAACTTTTAAACAAAATATGCAAGAAGTGTGAACTTCCAATGAACCCAAAAAAAAACTTTATAGATTCTCCCCAGAGTATTTCCACAAAATCAAGAAAGCAAACAGTGAACGGCTGTGATCAACCCAGAACGCTGCGTGTTAACCGACAGTGAGGACACGTAAATGACAGGGACAGCGAGGACACGGAGCTCACTGCACACTTCCTGAAACTTACCGACAGTGAGGACACTGAGCTCTCTGCTCTGTCAACCAGCGCTGGGAAAGGATGAGACAAGTAGTGGGAGAACAGGTTACCACTGACAGTGGTACAGCCTTACAGAGCCCAGCTCAGACAACGCTATTCAATACAGTCAGAAGGTGAGGGTTATGCAAGAAACTATCCAGTATTAACAGCACAATCCTCAAAATGAGTTTAACACACTACGGAAAATGCCCAACTTCATAACTGCAAGTGCATTTAAATCCCACAATTCCTAACTGCTTTGTCACCAATAATCTCCAAGCATCCCCACTGGTATTGTACACACAACTTGTGGTAACTATTTTGTTAGCATGAATATGTTAATTAAAAATTATACTCAAAAGCAGTCAAAATTGAATACAACACTGTCAAAAACCTTTAAATGTAAAATCCTTTAAAGAGTGTAAAAAACAATTTTATATATAAAACAATATATATAGCTTATATATAACACTCAGATTCTGATGGAAGGAAGGAGTTCAACATTTCTGCTACTAGCCAAAAGATATTATTGTGTACTTTTGTAAAATCTGGTGGCATTACATTATAAAAAAAAGTCATTCCAGCTATGGAGGAATGCTGAACATGTACTTAAATATAATACAGTGAAAATGGTAACCAAGGGCCAAAAAAGAGGGAACTGGAAGGGTGAAGTTCAGTCTTCAAACATTGAATTCCCCAATATCTACATCGGACCTACCAGTACATCCATGATTGTAGAAACACCATTTGTCTCACACCAAAATGACAAGAATGTACCAGCAGACAATCCCAACAGACTGAAGCTAAAATATTCCCCAAAGTCATCTAAAGACTCATGGCATGAGCACATTCTAGTGATAATTAACTGCCATACTAGTAAGTGACATCACCATCGCACCATTTCTTCATCATACAAGATATCACCTTATCACCTGAATGACTCAAGATACCACAGTTAATGACCATGCTTTCATATTGCATTTATATTATCTGTCCAGCTGAACTTCAACAATACAGATACATGCTCTTTCATCTATCCAGTTCTTTTACTGCATACATAGTGAAACACATTTTGAATACGCACCAATTTTCAAGTAATCCCAAGTTAGTTTTTCCACAAAACTGCAACTATTTTTAAACTTTGCCATTTGGCTTTCCCAAGCATGCCCAGCCCACCCCCGCACAGCCCAGCCCACATGCAAGCAGAGAAGCGAATTGCATTCGGACCGAACTGCGGGTGCTGCAAAAGGCCCTGCCCTCAAGTAGTAAGAGGTCACGTCAGAGCCACTCACCCGGATGCAGCTGAAGCAGCAGAGCTTGGAGCAGTGGGGGCAGAGGCGAGCGTCCCGCAGCTTCTCCATGCAGATGAAGCAGCGGAACACCTCCGCAATGCTCTGGAACAAACATGGGGGTGTGGTGAGGGGCATGAAAAATAGGCATTAACAAAAAGAGCACACAGACACACGGTGCCCTGCACAACAGAAATGTTTTTGGATTCAAAGCAAGCCAGTTAATAGGATGGATCATCTGGTTCTTATACTACTTCCTAAGGAACCAATCTGTGAAACACACTGGTATCCACGGACTGAAACGCACACTGCACATGAAGCAGTAAGTGAAATCTATCAATGCCATTTTGTGTACCTCAATATGGTCACACAGCATCAAAAATTAAAGATACTTGGACTCAATCCTGTGATACGGTCAATTTCCAGATAAACAGTGGGCTTTTTATACCAATTATAAAACAAAGCCAGCATAAGGACATTAACATCAAATATGGCCAACTATGTCCTATAAACTGCAACTAGTATAATTGGTAGTTCATAACTGTGTCAAGCAAATTAGATAGCTATATGACATGTGACAGTAATGTCTGGGCAGAGTGCTTGTGTATGAAAGAGTGCTGGTGTATGATGGTCATACTATGAACCCCATTAGAACTGACATTTCACAAGCCCAGAAATATTATGTGGACAGTGGTTTACCTCAACACTTTGTTCGTCCATTTCTGGCAGCTTTCACGTGTCAAGCTGTCACACTGACTTCTTCACACCTGTCACAAACATTTCACAAAGACAAATCAAATCCAGTGTAAACACCCTCACAAAAAGTAGCGTTTCGGGCTAAAGGGATGACTTAACGACGATAAATCATATTAAAAACCCAGCCCATAATTTCTAAAATTATATTTCAATTATATTTCATATCACAAATTAGAGCGGCAAAACTTGGTGGTTAAAAATTACCATTTCCGTATTAAACCGGTGCCTCATAAGCGCAAAAATAAGGTTCTGCTATTTTAGTTCTAAACAGATTACAGTAATCAGATTTTTAAATAAAAGGTGTGCTGTACTTTTGCAAGTTTATAGTTAGTTCGCGTTTTTCCGTTGCGATCTGATGACAACGGGTTTTACAGGCGCTTCTGCGGGCTGATGGATGTACAAAGCGGCGCTGTGAACACATCCAAAATGTCAGTGCGGGCGTTTAATCTGCTTATTCAGCAGCAGGAGCAGGAGCAGCAGGAGCAGGGGTGTGTAGATCCCCGGGGGTGGCAGATCCAAACACAGGGAAGACTGCAACGTAAATAACCTTAGCAGCTACGGGAAGGGGCAGAAAACGTGCTGCGTATGGCGAGATCCTAACGCAGAAAATACGAAGAACGGTTATCCTGTCATCACTCAACAATTGCGCGGAAACACAACGCCGACTGCGCGGCCCTGCGCGTAAATTCGGCGGACTAGCGCGATGTAAACATGCAAGGGTGCATGGATGCGACTAAAGGGGAAACCGAATGGCTGGTTAATGTAAATGATTTATGTCACACTACTTTGTAATGCATTTACGGAGCTAACCACGGAGCAGAGCACACAATTGCAGGTTGAAATTAAAATTAATTTTTGAACAATACTCACTGGAGCTAGGGAAGGAGGGTGTCCGTGGGATCCGTCGACAGGACACCCGAGTGGGTGAGCAAGGCTGCGGAATAAGGGCGGAGCGGAATCTAGGCAACCAGTGTGCGGCACGAATGTACACATATAAATATTTGAATTAAAAACAAATCACTCGCGAATAACCCTTCGTTGCTTATACGACTAAAGCGGAAAGACGTAAATTGTATCATGAAAGCTCTCGCTAGTTAAACAGCAAGCTAGGCAAATGGTCTATTTTCAAACCGTTTTACATGCCGCTATTAGTGGCTCAGCTGCTCTGCTTGTCGCCATAGGAGACCATCCTGTGTCTCGCGAGTCTTTCGAACGCCGCCGAATTGCGCAGCGACCAATGAGGAGGACTGCAGGTACTGTGAAGGCGGGACCTACTGAGCTAACAAGCCAATCGCTGTCTCCGTAAGACGATTTGAGCTGCTTCTCTGCAACCATCACATTTAGACCAGGTGAGCCAATCTATCAGCTGTACGGCAGGCGGACTGGTCATCCATACGGTCACTAAGTATGAAAAAATTACGTACGACGGATTGTACATAACAGACAAAACACAGGAACCCATATCTTGCCATCGTGTAGGGAAAAGTGTTTTTAATGCATGACTAGTTGGACTGAAAGTATATCGATGTCAGCACGTAACACTAATAATTTAGCAGTTGTGTGCAAATATATTTGTTACTGACATAAAATAACGGTACAGCTCTAGTGCGCTAAAAGTCATCCTCAGTCAATGTGATGTTGGCGTAAAAAAGTGATTCTGAGTCACTGGAAATCTCTGGACCCCAAGGACTCTGTGATCTACATACTAAATGCGTAATACCTGGAGAGCGGGTGGAAGTGGAATTGCCTCCATGCAAAACGGGTTCATAATGAATGAGCCATATTTAATGTCCCAGAAGTACTCGAATAAATTGATGTATTTCATTCAGGCTAGATCCGTTGGGACACCTGATCTCAATTTGAAGGACGGTCCTATACAAGTATTCAGTCCAAATTGCTATGAAAGGGGCCAACATCTAAATTACATTAATACTTGCTTATAAATAGAGCTAGTCACTTGTTTTCCAAATCAGGTGTATCCTGCTAACAATGCTCTCAGACCATTATTCTGGAATGTCCATGTACACCTAAAAAATAATATTAATAATAAAAAAAAATATTAAAAACACCATCAGTCAGCTTCCATCCAGCAGGGGCAGAAATAAAAATTAAACCAGACAATTAATAGAGCTTTTCAAGTTGAACTAAAGGTGAACAGATATTCTCCCTCTAGTGTAACGGAACATAGGCAAGCATCCACAAAACCATTAGCTTCCACAAACACAAAATACAGAATATTTGAAGTCAGTTTAAACATCACTGAACTGCACTGCTGCCACTATTTTGGCATGTGATTGCATGTTGCTTCAGACTTTGACTGTGACATATTTTGTGATAGCAATGTAACAGTCATAAGTCAGCAATCCAATTAACAAAAAAAAAATGAAGTTTAAAAAAAATTATTAAAAACTGAAGAACAATGTTTTACAATTAATAAGGACATAAATGTTGATGTGTAACACCGCACACCTACACCTTTATCCTGGACAGAGTTTCAGATGACAGGCAGAGTGATGCTACAATAAAATAACTGCAATACTAAAAGTTAAATGATCAAACAAGTTAATCCTCATTTTGATTAACAAGAGTGGTGTAAAAAATCCATGCCTGAGTGATGTTTACAAAATATTTGAGAGCCTTAAATGTGGACAAACCCACTGTCCACCACTGCACGGGAAATCCAATTCTTTGCAATAAAACGACATAGTACATTTTTTTTTCCTCTTTTGGGATTTTATTTAAAAGGTAGTATCACAGCCCATAGACACTATAAAAAAAACAACACTACTCTCTTAAATTATATTTATGTAATAAATAGTGGCATGTTAATAACACCTGTTTAAAACATCGCTGTTAATGTACATTTTTACATTTCAGAGAGACCCGAGTTCATCTCAAGTAGAGTACCGGGAACAGCCAAACTTATGACTGTGAGGTGGAACAACTAAAATTTCAAAATTACTAACAAATCAATCTTTGAGACATAATTCCATTTTAAGACAACTCTGGATGCCTTGCGTGCAATAATGCATTGCTCAACATGAGACATGCACCATTTCCTTGGCCTTCATGAAGTTCAGGATGGAAAACATAAAAGCATCATACAGTTATATTTACAGTACAACATGCATCTCCCCCAGGGAGAGCTTCCTTACACTTACTTAAACGAGAGGAAATTACACAAATTACAGAAAGCCATATCTATGGAATAAGGACAAATAACCGTAGTGTGACATTCTTCTAGTATTGGCTAGTTCTGCTATACATACAGTAGATTATCAGAAAACCTTAGATTGTGGAGAGTCTGCTTACCTCACATTATCAAAGCTCTCATTCTCTCATAGCAGTATTCAAAAGTCAAATTAACACATTAAACTGCAGATAAACATGCAAACATAATACACAGTAAAATATATTGCTGCTATGTTAGCTGACATCTTCGCATCATCAGGTGCACTGATGATTGAACATTTATAAAAATATATTGAAAAGACTTGCACAGCATTGCTCGCTGAAGTAGATCTCTTCAAAATTAGCCACTGACCAAGTTCAAATGATATTAATATATACACATCTTAAACCATAATGTGTACTAGAGCTGAAGGTGTTTGTTTTTCTTAAATTGTATATGTTCAGCAAAAGCTACAAATGATACATGCTGTCCTGCATGGTTATGTATACCAGCTTTGATATAGAAACTCAGCTTAATGTTGTGGACTGAGTTACTCTTTTTCACCAGCAGGTGGTATTTAATGGTTGTGATCCAAACATGAAACGTTAGTACAGCACGTGTACTAGGATGTTGCCTAAATTCAGACATCAAGAATTGTCTCAATTACTCATTATCTGTTAATGCCGTAGGTCTCTTTCCCTTTTATGTACCCAATCCCAACTGATACTGTACATTTTTCTGAATAAGTTAATTTCCTTAGCAAAACATTAATAGTTAATCATAATAAAAGTTCCACCCCATTAATAAAACATTAAAATGACAATTTAGGAACCCTCATGTACAAAGATAAAATGTCAAGTTGTCTTTTCACACTTCAATTAAAATAATACAGTGAGGGAAAATGTATAAAACTCACTGAAAGCTAGTAATAGACTAAACTGCCTAAAGATTTTCCAATGACCTAATGCAAGATGAGTGTTTCTTCACAGTATCAGCTGAGCACACACAGATTTAATGTTATACATCTGATTACTGTTGCAAATGGCAAGACAGGGGCAAGAAATATTACAAATGCAAAAGGACGGTACATTTTTAAGACAATGCAACACCAGCACAAGAGAGCATCTACCCTATAATACTAGTTTACTTTAGGTTTGCCCTGCTGGTGTCCAGCCATGAGATGACCAGAATTTATTTATTTAAAAAAGATGTGCAATGAAAAGACCTTAGATCTATGGACATATGCTCAGGTCACATTCTAAAATTATTGTTCAGGCTATGATATGTGAGCAGAACTGAAGCTGCTTTCTAATTACCATAATATAGCCAGACAAAGCAACACAGCGAGGCTATGGGAAAGTCATGTGTGTTTACAGATTTACAAGACAGCACCATGCCAAGTCTGCCTCTTAATGTAGTGCTGAACGTACAAGAGGTTTACTGTGCGGCAGCCACAGGACAGCTAACAGCGGCTGCGCTTAACTGTGTGCATGCAAGGGACAAACATAGCTGTTAATGGGGCAGCTGTGGGGGACAGAAAAACACTGTAGGTTAACCAGCAAAGACCTGGGGCTGTAAAGGTGGGGGCAGGCGGTCGTTCTCCACATTCTCTGAGTCGATAGCCGAGGCAGGAGGACGTATCTCCAGAGGGTACTTCCCCAGGATCTCCTGCACCTCGCGCTCCACAGCCTCCTGCCAGTTGATGAGGTCACTCTCCAGGGTCCGCGCTGCCTCCAGCACGCGGTCCTGCCGTGCCCCCAGCCCATTCAGAAGCTCCAGGCTGTGGCGGGCCTGACTGAGCCCGGGGCTCCTTCCGGGGCAGGCTGGGGGCCAGGCCTCGGGCTCCTGCCTGCGGGGCGATGCCTGGCCCGACATGTAGCGCTCAAAGTCCTCTGGGCTCAGGTTCAGTGACTGTGCATCGAGCTTCTCTATGAAGGCCACAGCACAGCACTGTCAGGGGACAGAGGGAAGCAACAAGACCACACTGTTACACCACCATGCACGCAGCAAATAACTAGTCCAATAAGAGCAGCTTTTTATTGACAAATTAACTAGTTCTCTCTCTGTATGGTGGCCTATGTTTTTCATTCCTGACCTTAAATATACCTGTATTTATTATAATAGCGCATGCTCTATAAGAGTGTATTGGTCAGGGTGCTGAACCCCCCAAAAAAACTAATTCTATCAAAAACGAAAAAAAGGACAGCACTCTCTGTACCGACTGTTCCATCAGGAATTTTGTGGCAAGACATTTTACAGCCTTCAAACACACAGTGGCAGAGCTCAAATACATGGGGTTAGAATCTGTACACACCCCACCTAGTAGGGGAAATACAGATGAATTACTATTATGATCGCTATTGGATTCACATCCTAAATACTCTAGCTCCCTGGGGTCTCAATGAGGATTTGGGTTTGTCTTGTTTTTTGTAAATTTGTAAGTAGGTTTTTGGTTAGCTGTTTTCTGTATACAAGTTTATTGTCATTAACCCACTGTTGCAAAATTGTCAGTAAATTTCCTGTTTACTATCTCTGTGTTCTTGGTCATGTGACCAATGGTGGTGTACATAAGGAGTAATGCTGTTATTTTAATCAGGTGATCACATACTGAGGAAGGACCGTATGGTCCGAAACATTTGTTTAAACCTTCGACTTAAACATATCTGTACCTGGATTGTATTCTCTGACTTGGAGTGCAAGCAACACTGTGAACTATGTAGTGTATGTGACAGCAGACCCCAAAAAAGCATCACGTTGTAGCGGACCTCTGAGAAGCATCACTCGCACATCTCACCAAGTTGGTGAAATAGTATCCGTCCTCTCCGCTCATCAGGCGGCTGGGGTTGCAGAAGCGGGTGATGTACTGGATGTTAGACTGCAGTCGCGGGGGATTGGCCTTCAGCACAATGTAGATGAGCGCAGGCAGGAAGTCGTCCGCAGAGGCCGGCTCCGACTTGGTGATTCTGATGGCGTTGAAGATGTGCTTGCTGCAGCGGGTGATACAGGCCAGCTTGTCCCGAGGCACACGTTTAGAGTCCATCTCGATGATATCTGTAACGTCAGCCGTCCGACTTGGTTAGCAGCACTAGCATACATACTACACTGCAATCCCTGTTTACCATGCATTAAGAAATGATAAACGTAAAAATCAGTCAATGCAAAGCAAGTGCAGTACATCTACTTACAATTCAAGTGTGAAAGGCTAAAACCCTCTCTTTTCATGATTCTGTCACTCCAGCACCAACAGGTCAGGAGCAGCTGATCAGCTAAAGAACATGACACGAGGAAGACCTAACCTGTGATGGCTTTCACCACGCTGTCAGACACTTCAGGGATTTCTTCATCCACTGGGACACAGAGCATCTGTATGGTGACCCAGTGGAGGGCCCTATTAGACACACAGACGTGGGAAGACCACACACTGTGAGACCGACCCATTAAGCATGCGTAAACTGTACTGCTACCAAAATCCAACTGAACCTGGGCAATCTGTTCAAGTTAGTACTAAACAAACACGAACAGGTTTAAGACTCAATATGATTATGCAAATATATGTAGTTATTCAACGCTAAAGTCAAAATTAAAGCAAAATGTGTACAAGGTTACAAGCAGTCCCACCTAATCCGGTTCTGAGTTGCAAGGTCCTTCTTCTCATCGTCTGTCGTCTCGGGACAGAAGACATTCCTGTAGAGTCGAGTCATGATGTACTTCTCTACCTGGTCCATGACTCGCTCAACACGGTCCGTAGACCCTGAGTTTGTAAGCATACCCCACACACACACACACACACACACACACACACACACACACACACACAAATCTGCTCTCACCAACAACATAGCACATCTTGTCCCACACTCTGTGTTGCAGGACAAAATATTCCATCTGGCTTTTTGTAGATGTCAGGATTACAGATGAACCGTCGATAGTGCTAAAATCACAATGGTCTTCACAACGTCAAAGAGAACCTGCTGACACCCAGTTATTTTTGACAACCTCAGACTGTTTCCAGACGTGCCTAGGATTCTGTAATGGTAGGTGAGGTGTTACACAAATGGGTACATAAATGCCCTCTGTTTGTACTCCAACACCCCAGCATTGTTAATCAATCCATAATAAAGACAACGACTTCATGCTCAACTTTACAAATGCATGGAGATAAAAAAAGTTAAAAATCGTAATAATAGTAATTGTAGAGCTGCAAACATAGCTCAACAGCCCAAAGAAATCGCTGAAGAAAAACAAGTTTTTAAACTGCTCCACCCTCTGGAGTGCAGAGAAAAGCAGCAGTTTGGCTAGGATTAATCCGAGTGGGTGGAGGAGGGTGCTACCTTTAAAATGGGTCATTAGGCGATCTGACATGTTCTGGTAGAAGTCCTGGACACACTCGGACAATTCGTCAGCACTGAGGTCCTGGTAGTAGAGAGAACCCTACAAATTAGCTCATACATAACAGATGCATATCTGTGCCTTAAAGTAATATGTTTGTGGGCTCTGTATCTGAATGTCATTGCAAGCTCATCAGGAGTGGTAAATACCGTCAGATGAATCAACAAACTAGATAAATATGAAGCAGTTGAGTGTCACCGACAACCTACTGAGATGTTCAGCATATTTAATATAGTTAATATAGTTAAACTTTTCAAGATCCAGAAGGGGTAAACTAGTGCAAAAATAAGCATAAAAGGAAAATTGATATTTCACGACTACGTCTCATGCTACCATCCTGTTAATTACACATATCACAGGGCATCACGAGCGCTATGCTTGCTGTACACCACTCATTAAACCATTGAGAGACTTTTTTTGCTACAGTGATGGCTGTGCACGCTATGAGGAAGACACCAACAGTCTGCGTGCCCTCGGGCAGGACGTCAGCTGACCCACCCTCTTGCTGGCCATGGTCTCAGTAAAAGCACGGCACTGCTTGTGAATCTCACGGCCTGGCTTCTGCAAGTTCTTCAGGAAGTCCACAAAATCCCGGGACACGCGGTCAGTCTCTGCGCTGGCCTGACGGCTGATGGAGGGGCTGGGGGTCTTTCCCTCGTGGTTCTCTAAAGTGTGTGTGTGTGTGTGGGGGGGGGTTTACCAGAGAGAAGACTTTTAGAAGGCTTTTTGGCTAGGCATTCGAGTAGCACTTTAAAACAATAATAATCAGCAGAAAAACAGGTTTTTCCAGCCAAACGTCCACAGGGAGGAATCAGACCTTGCATACAAGAAAAACACAGATATATCAAACATCTGCTGCTTTTAATCATCTTCTTAAGGAGCACTCACTGAACAGCTGGTGAACCGCACCAGCTGTCATGCTTACTCTGCAACATTTATCTGGCTTTTGGTCACACGTACATACAGAAGTATGTGAAGCATGTTGCTCTTAGTTATCATTTCCCAAAATAATTTCCCACTGTTAAAAATAAAACGCACTCAATCAAGGGACCACCACACAAGATGAATTTTCAGAGAATAATATGAGAAAGCACCATTAATAAATAGCAATGTGCCCGGGCCTGCTGCTGATGTACAACAGAGGCTGCTCTATTTCCTAGGTTGTAATTTAGTACATTGAAAAGCCCCTAATCCTTCTCGTGTTCACATAGGTAACATTGGGACTCTCCAAATGAAAACATGCTGCCTAACGTGAATGATACTGGCCTTCAAAAAACAGGACTATGGCTGAGCATTCCTGGGCTACTCAAACACGTGACAGCGAACCACAATGGAACAGTGAATAAGTGCAGTACCTCCAAAACTCAAACACACTCTTTAGTTCATAATGTTCCAACACACATAAAGAAATTAAATCCACTCAATCCATTTGTCAATGCTGAGTATACACAAATCTAAAGGCAGAAAATACTGAATTCAAGAAAATGGTTACTAAAAAAAAATAAAATAAAAAATAAATCAATGAATGATTGTTTGTTTTTTATGCCTAATGCATGTGTTAATGTGTTTTGACAGGGGAAAGGACAAATCCCATTACATGACTGCGACAGCGCTGAAGGGACAGTCTATTTTTGGAAGGGTTAGAGGAGACATTGTGTCTGCTGAGTCAGACAAAAGAGCCTGTGACAGACTGTATGAAGCGCCTACTGCAGATAAGCATAGTAACTGACAAACATGTAGCAGCAAACACGGTGGAAAACCTGCAGCCAAATCCTTACAGGTTATGGTGGGGGGGGGGGGGTGCTGGAGGACAGGGAGGTTTAACCAAGGCTGTACGTGTTCAGAAGGACGGACCGACACCCACCTCTCAACCTGGACACGAGTGCTGCCGTCACAGTGACCACATGGGGGGAAGGGGAGGGGTAAAGCCAAATGGTTAAAAAAAAAAAAAATGAGCATGAACGAGTGTGACTAACAGGACACACACATGCAAAAAGAGCTTAACTCGAGTCTTCACACAATCATCAGCAGGTACACTCTGGGATGCTGCCTGTTCATGCAGCAAAGGCAGAGAGGACAGACATAAACATCAGCTGACCAACACCAGAGCGCAGACAGCAAAAAAGGGCCTTGGTCAGCCAGAGATGGATATGCTGGATCAATCAGAGCGCCACAGCACTCAAAGTGCTGAAAACCCAACCCCCCTGGAGAGCCAGAGGTCACTAAAGGTTGGTAACCCTACACGCAACTGAGGGAGCGCTGGGTTAGAGAAGCACCAGGGCTGAGAGGGGGGCAGCATCTCTCCTCCCCAGGCTACTAAGTAGGCACAGGAGTTACCTTCAGTGGGGGACGCCATGTCCCAAGGCTGGGCAAAAATGCCCCTGAGCTCCCTGAGAAGAGCCTCGGCGTGCCGCTCCCTGCCACCCAGTGGCACCTTCTCAGCCTTCTCAGAAGGTGCTGCGATGAAGGAGCCAAGGACGGCG